>JAHZNA010004147.1:0-23692 GCA_027743935.1 Sinodicranocentrus sp. ZH6
GGTGTTAAGGATGTGTGCAATATTGTGCACGGGAATGAGGTGTTAAGGATGTGTGCAATATTGTGCACGGGAATGAGGTGTTAAGGATGTGTGCAATATTGTGCACGGGAATGAGGTGTTAAGGATGTGTGCAATATTATGCACGGGAATGAGGTGTTAAGGATGTGTGCAATGGCTGAATCGCGATGGGGTGTTTAGAACGTGTGCAATAGTGTGCATGGGAATGGTGTGCTTAGAGTGTGCACAATGGCTGTATCGGGATGGGGTGTTTAGAACGTGTGCAATAGTGTGCATGGGAATGGTGTGCTTAGAGTGTGCACAATTGCTGTATCGGGATGGGGTGTTTAGAGTGAGTGCAAGTGGATTGTGTGCACAGGGTGTTTTCTGTGGGTAAAGAGTGATGTAGGTCGTGTACAGAGGTGCCAATGGCATGTGTTTACCGTTTAAAGTAGGTACATGGACTTTAATACATGGGGCGCAAATAGTGTTCACGAAGTATTATGCTTTTGCTTGTATAAAATTATAGACATATAACGCACCACATAAGGAAACTACTTGATGCTACCTTTAACATAAACTTATTATGATACTTAGAAACTAAAAAGAATTATTGTTGTTCTCTTGAAATGTTCAGAGTGCACTGAACGAAAGCTCGGGATAAAAATAAAAACCAACCTTTGTAGCCTAAAAAGGTCGAATTTAATTATTGTTGTATCGTTTGTCTGATTGTGAGTTGGATTTGTAAATCTTGATGGCAAAATTTTCTCGAGGACATTTGGATCATAATTTTTCAGCATTTTTTTCTGTTACATATAGCTACATGTGTATTATCGGATATTCACAAATAGTAAATGAAGAGCTCAAGCAGAACGAAATGATTTGTAATTAATCATTTATTTATGAAAATTGCGCTACAACAGGTTTTTGTAATGACTTGGTAAACCAGTTACGTCATCCGCGTCTTACCTATTTATTGTAAACTGGATAATTTGAACACAATAAATTTGCAATATTAGGTTTTGGTGATAGGGTGAAATGTGAAGGGGTGAAACTGTGAAACAACAAGTAAGGATTGCATGAGAAACCATGTTCTTCCTGATTTTTTAAATCAGCTATTTATGCTTTAACGCAATTAATTATTTACTGTGACTTTAGTTACCATATACTTTTAGCCCTACCCAAAGCAGTCCATATACAGAGTTTTTGTCAAGTAGCGTTTGGCAATATATAAGCTACGGACGTGTGTATTAGCAGCAAAATAGGAATTCTCCTCATCATTGCTTAATTCTTTCATTCATTGCCTTTTGAAATTATGCGAATTATTGTGCGTCCCCAAAAGATTTGCAGTTAAAATTATAGGTAATTCATCAAAGGTTTATTATAAATGGCTGGAATATGGCATCATATTATATCATATCAGTTTAATATCTGATAGAGCAGCGGAAGGACTATTTTATTGTAATATTCTTAATTCTTAATGCATAAGAATATGTGGTATCATTTTCACCATTTCTACCATATAACTAATGCATATCGGCATCGGCTAAAACTTTTGTGCGTGTACTCTAAAAATTCTTTTGTTTGAAGTTTGAACTTATTTGAATATGTAAAAACTAAAACCTGCCTACATACTACATCGTAACGTAAGGTACATACATATAACCAGTGTATGTAATTTTGCCGCTGTCCGGGTCACTATCGCATCATCTCATCCAGCACAGCATCCAGCATCCAAAACCTACCAACTTAATTTTATAAAAGAACAACACAATGTACACAGTATACATACAGATACAGAACAGTATATATCCGACTCGTAGGCTATATGTTGATATTTTCATTGGTCTTTTTAGGTATATGTAAGTAACTGCATGCTTTTTTCTATCCCCTCTCCACCTACAATGGAGTCTTTTACCCATATGCACTTATCCATCCATATTCATTCTACTCATACAGTCATTACAGTCATACACTACACATGTGTATAATTTATTTATAAATTACTAGACATACGAAATGCTGTGGATGAACCACCGCTTGCCTCAGTAATCCATAAACTAATCTGCAAATTATATGAGTGGCTAACAACGAGCAAGAATGAATTGAACGTTGGGCATACCAACGAAACAAATATCTAGAAAAAATATTTGTGGCACTCATGGGCAAAAGGCAGGCATACATATAGATAATATTTTATATTGTAAGATTGTACTAGTTGAGTATATTGTAACTTGTACTTGTAACTAGCATCAACCCCATATCAGAATGATATACTGTACAAGGATAAAAAGCTGGAAGAGCCTTTGCATTATATGTGCTTAGTGCTTGCATATTCGGAGAAGAAAAGAATAGATGTGATGTGAGGTTTTCTCGACGTGCTTTTGCTTGAGATGCATGAAACAGCACAGACAAGCTTAATCTTCATGTGTGTCTCTTCCTTACGCGATGGTTTGTCTGGTTTTTAGTAAAAAGTAAAAGCTTGAATGCTAGACTAGTAGACCTAGATACTACAATATGCAAGACGCAAGCTTGAAATAATCGCCCGAGGGCCATTCCATGCCGAGATAGCGTCGGTTGAGGTGGCTTGGTCAGTTCAAGAAAAGGGGCAAGAAAGGAGATCTGAAGAGATGCTTGTCCATCCAGAGTCCAGAGAGAGACGGTCGTAGAAGTCGCGTCATTTCAATTGTGCTTCTCTACCCGAGAACATAAACTTGTATCTAATCGTTTCGGAGGTTCCGAAGAAAAAAACTTTCCCCCTCATCAACAAGTGGGTTTTTGGCGTTCTACAAGTTATAGCTATTCTGTGATTACGTTGGTGTGATATTCATCATGGCAGAGAACTTTTTTGCAAAGTAAGAATATATCTTACAATTTCCATAATTCTAAATAGCCTAAGCTTCGAAACGAAGCTAAGCTAACCAAGAGTGTCCTATCTTATCTCATTTCAAAGCCATGCATATTATTTATAGAGACCTGTTGCTTTTGTGTATTTTTCAGGTTTTACTCTTGGCTCATCGCAAAGGATAAGTCTCAAATTGATAGAGAAGTGCTAATCCTGGTTTCGGAGGGAACATCCTTCGACTTGCGTCATCCTCCATAATATCTGCTTCAAAGATGCATCCGTGACCAACCGAAATCCATACCTAGGAATTCATTCATCATGACGTTTTGTGCGGAACGTGCTACGATATTGCTGCTACTTGTTGCCGGTTAGTTTGGCTGTTGCAGGAAGAATGAAGGAAGATAGCCGTCGTGGTAGATAATGTGGTAGAACAAGGAGCAGAAGATAGGGGCGGCTTGACTTGCTGCTACCACCGCATCAGTTCCAGTCCAATCCATACATGGCATTGTATATCCTCTCATCCTCTGCCTCTGTGCCTGATATTGGCTCCACTCCACATAGATAGATTGTGTAATATGCTTTCACACATTCAGTTAGATTGAGGGTGCTCTAGTCGCCGCCACGCCTGAGGGAAACAGCCATTGGCATCAACCGGCATCCTAAGTTTCTTCTCATTGCCCGTATACAACGTGAAAGGAAGGATGGGTGAATTTCGGAACCGGCATCCCTATACCTGTCAGCTCACAGATTCAGTGGTTGTTCGGATTCAGACGTTGACGTGTGGAGGTCAGGAGAGAAGTACTTACAGATTGCATTGAAGAATTGTGTCAATTCGGAACAGTTAAAGGTCAATGGATTTACCAACGGTCATGAGGTCCCTAGATTTTTTTGTTCATCAGAATTCCAGACGAGGAGTACATCGTGGTGCGTTGAAGAAAAAAGACATGATCATCAAATACCTGTGAGTTAAATGTTTTGAGTTTTTCTTTCAACTTTGAGATACTTTTTCTGTTACTCGCTCTACTTCAATTTTAGCCTTTTGCCTTATTACATATTCTTCCTGCCAGCGTCGACTATTTTCCGCAGTTGACTTTTTAGTTTAACAACACTCGGCTACGCATATTCAACATTCAACACTAGCGTAAATTGGAAATAGAATGTCGGTTGGTGAGATGAAACTACCAATGCTCGTATCACTCATCTTAAGAAAACTAGTGACTTTCATCATTTATTTACCATCGATTGATATGTAGTGAATTCGAGTTTAAAATTAGCATAGTTGATAATGCATTCCATCGTCCATGGTCCATGGTGCATCCATAAGTAGTTCAAATTTGGAAACACATTCCAATTCAAACATTGTTAACTGAAGCATGCTAGATCTTCATGCCCAATGGTGTTTTTAGCGGAAACTCTTGGAACTAACGAAGTCACAGGATAGTCTAGCTTTTGCATATTTATTTGACGGTTTTGATGGTTACTCTTCCATCTGCAGATCTTTGTTACTTTTGTACATATTTAGAAATGTGCCATTAAATAAAGGATCTGATTAAATACTGCACCCACCTCGTGTATCAGCTAAAACCTTTGATCTTCAGTCAACAGTTGATTGTTATCCATTTTTGTCAGTTAATGCGTACACAATGAGTTAAGTACATACATGCAAGTTTTCTATGCACCATGACCATTGACCATCACCTCGGTTGTGGGTGTCGGTAGATAATATCTATCTTATCTTGTGCTATGTTGATGACTGACTGATGTTAACTGTTAATGTAGTGTAGAAAGATGCGTGTAAACTGCAAATTTTAAAGTTAAATATCGCCGGATCCATCTTTGAAAGCATTAAGTAATTACAATTAAGTTGAGATAAAACCGCAAAACCATAATTTTGTTAATAGAAATCTAAATCAAATCATATATGGACAATGAAACCATCTACCTCCGTACTCCTGAGTTGTGAGTGTAATTTTATTTCTATTATTTTCAACTGCACATTTGAGCATGCACTCAACGCTGCAATGCGTATTTATTAGGTATTAAAATGTTGTGTTGGGTTCGGAAGTTTCAATGCTTAACACATAGGTATCGTTATCTTCCTTGCACTGGTGAGTGGTGACTAGGAATAGTTTTCTTCATATCATAGATTCCTGATGCCCATTATGGCGATATTACTGATGATTGAGATTATTAATCAACAGTTCCAACTTGGAGCTATTAGTATACATATGATATGACAAAAAATTAGGAAGGACTATAGCATTTGGGGACTGCATACTGCATTTGTTTAGATGCAAGCATGAAGCCACGAAAAGAAGATGCAGGGAAAATCTAACGCCACTTGAGTCGAAATTATATCCATATAAGTGTATATCGTTCAAACCTAGATCTATTTATGGTGGAAATGAACGCTATCTACAAAGCCGTTTCCTCAAGAAGCTACGAACAACAAAGGCACGCCTGAAAGTTTTTAACTTACCGGATGCGACTCAATGCACTGACAGATGTTGCATTTATAAAAATATATGTGCAAAAAAAGAGGATACTCAGGCGATGCAGAAACGCTAAGACATGCTCACCGTTTTCTTAATGTAAGGCATGTGAAACCTTATAAGAAAGTAGAATGACCGAGCAGTGCTGAGGAAGGTAAGGAGACGGCTAGCGAAGAAAATATATTTTTGTTAGCAATCCCCAACCGACAAAAAACCGGTAGAAGGAGTTCCCTCGTAAAAGCAGTTTTGTTATAAACAGCGTCATGTTGTGGCGTTCTCTCATGTTGTATGTACACCTGGACAATTAAAGACTGTCGGTAATAAAGCTTGGTCTGCCAAAGGTAGGTTCCATATATAAGGAAAGATTTTCATTCGTTCATTGAGAAAAGGGTTCTTTTCTTAGAATAACAATGATATTTCATCCCCAATTTTTCTTTTTAGAAAAATACCGTGAAAGAAACTGCAGCTGAATTCAATTTTTATATTTCCAACGGCTCACAATTTGGATTAAGATAGAATAGCAAAGATTCTTTAGAAATACTGTGGGATTGTAATGAATGACTAAGGTAGATAAACGGAAGAAAGAAAAGAGGGTCGATAATGGCTGGCGTTGTTTCTCTGAGACATTATGTGACTCCATGTATTCCCTGGAACTGTGGAGGGTAGTCAAGGTTGAAAATATAGGGTATAGAACCAGATAATCATTCTTACGAAGAGGGGTTGGCCACATTCTTATTCTCTGGTAAAGTAGACAAAAGAACCTTCTCTGATTTGTCCGTTAGTCATTAGAAAAAGGCCCATTACGTGAGAATCGCAAGATGAAGAGATGGAGTCGAAAAATGCTTCTCTGGAATTTTGGAATAATGTAATAGACGGACCGTTGATCGGCTCCATTGAATAGTGAGGTAGGAGTTAGAAATGAAAAAAAAAGATGTAGAGTGAAGTCTTTGAATACAGGTAGGGATTTCAACTTTCGTTTTGTGTTAGGCCAGGTAAATACATTGTGTGGTAGTGGTACAGATTACGGAGATAGGGTTCAGTCAGATTCAGATAAAAGTATAAAAAAAGTATCCTCTCGGACGGGTATCATATCATATTGTGTTCTTTCTTTCATGTATCAGAGTATGCATGGACATGGACATACAAAGGTAGGTATGATGCGCGTCTTGCATTTTGCGTGTGAAGTTATATTGGAGTCTTGAAATTGTAAAAAAAAACTTCTGAGCAAGAAAAGGTACCTCTATCTGTCTTGCATGAAATCATGGAATAGAAGTGTGTACATGTAGTGGTTAGGCTTAGTTGTGGATGTTTTATTCGTTGTCGGTAGGGTAGACGGTTAAGGTACTTTGATAGTAAACCTGGGCAAGGTGGGAGAAAGAATAAGAATAGGGGTGGCTTTTTCATCATGTACATTTTTTGTGTTACGAGGAGAATTCAAGATTTTTCCATTTAGAAGGGAAAAAAATCGGTTCATGCTTAAGCTAAAGTAATAAAATCTCGTCTTTTGTGCTATCTCTACCGTAGGTGACGGTTACTTTTAGAATAGAAGCATTGAATTGATGTTGCTTTACTTATATTTGTTCTCTCTTGATAATGTGAAAAAACACATATATACATGCCAGTAAGTTTTTCGGTTATATGGACCGGAAAATCGTGAACAAGTAGAAGCGCTGTGCTTGTGTGTGAAATTGTAGAGGTGTATCTATATCATGTACAGATATATACTACACAATTGAATCAGCAAATTTTTACCGTACAATTGTACCATTTTGAGCATTTCTTTAATTTTCTTAACCAAGTCTCGCATTTTGCGAGCTATTTGTTTTTCTAAAGGTTTTGTTTTTTGAAGTTTTGAGCCCTCTATACATATCTGCCTGCATAGTCTTAATCTATTTCTAGTAGATTAAGTTCTAAAACAAATATATATAAATATATAACGTTACGTCAGTTACGTGTGTTTGAGAGAAATAGCAACATGTAGTTGAAAAACTGCGTGCGGCTATGCTAAAGTTTTATATCCCGTAGAAGTTCTCTCGCATGCATAAAAGGTAAAGATATAATACTAGAATGTCTTTGCTACGCGCAGCAAAGTTGATGTATTCAATTCAATTTTGGATATTGTAGCAGCTCTGCGCTGAAAATTGTGCCTTCTCAAAAACGCAGACATAGCATTTTGTGAATAATAAGGATATATGTTTCAGTAAGCCAAAGATGGAAGAATGACTAAAAAAATGTGATCATCATCGTGATACCAATTTTGCCTCACGGCATTTTTCCCTACATTTTGAGTTAAACTCATTATATTATATTGTACTTGTTGAATATCTAACGTGCGGGGTACGCTGTATGTTGGCAAGCCCATCAAATCTACGGTTCACATCTGCTTTCGAACTATACCATAGCGAGTAAATAAAATTTCCAGTACATTTATATAGACAGACATGAATAGTTTGTTAAAATACGAATTCAAGGAGTATAATGTATTTCATAGAGGAACAAAGTGGAATCAGAGTCGTGTATGGGTTGGAGTAAAATAGTTAGAGTAACTTTTTAAGTAAGAGCATTGCAAACTTTATATTTTTTATTCCTGATGTATTAATGTGCTGCATCATCGTTGCTGCTGTAGCTTAGGGCCCCTACGCTATTATTGAGATCGTCATGAAGTCTTTATTGCGTTATGCTTCTGGTGTGCTCATGCCGTATAATATTGTTTTATCTGTAGGATACAGGATCATTTTTTACTCCCCTCAGTTGGTTTAGTCAGTCAGTATATTGTATCATTTCAATTCATATGGAAGGGTAGAAGAAATGATCAACTGAAGCAACGAAGCTCGTCTCTCGGCTGCCTTTTTATGTGCAACTTAACTTAGACAAGCAATGTTTCATAGAAATGGTAAGATTGTATAAGTTAGGCACTGATGAATAGGGATTGTTAGTTAATGCAGCAAAAAATCATCGTTGAAGTAAATGCTGAAATACTTGTACATATATAACGAACGAGTCAGTGAAGAGAAGAGGGGTCATTTGCTGTAGAAAAAAAGCGGACAAGAGGGAACGTTACATCCATTGTGAATATTGTACATAAGATTAAATGCATCTGTCAGTCTTACATTGGCTACAAACATACAATAGCTTCAAATTCAAGCTATATAAGCAGTTGTTATTTCGTCTAATAACTTGTTGCCTACATTGCCATACGTACTTTTACATAACTTCAGTTCGTAGAGGATGCTGTTGTTCATAACGTAAATGTAATGCCAGCAGAAGTAGCACATATCACTGACACCACTTCGATATTGTTGGCTTCACCGATGAAATTGCCTTCTGAAAGCGCTAGTGATGCGGTGGTGGCTGGTGGTGGAGTTTGGAGGGTTGACTTGTACACCATGTATTGGTATGTGTACATCATACATACATTCACGTATATTTCCTTGGTGCTTGGGGTAAAAAAGGAAGGTCTAGTTTTGCCTGCAGCAACATGCCACATATTTTTGATGAAGTGAAGCTATTTTGTGAAGCTTCTCTTTGGTGGCTTGGTTTGTTGAGTCAGTTGAGTGTGAGGATGGTGGAAGCGTTAGTTCGTTTCCCGTCCTAGTTCCCATTCTAATAATTGCTGCTCGTCGTTTTAATATGGTCTTTTAGTGTTTAATTGCGTTAAATATTTATTTAATAGAAGGGACGTTTTCTTATATCACTTTTGTTCATATATACATTACTTTACATACTAGAATGTGCACAACGCTATGAAAATCTTCTCCCTGGTTTTACATTTGTGCGCAAGATTGTTGTCGCCAACCAACTCAAGTGGATGCACTCGTTAGGGGTATTTAAATGATCTCATTTTCTATTTCTCGACTTAAGTATCTCTACTATCTTGAGAATTGAGAAATAGGAGACAGCGAGAGCGAGACTGATATGTGTTGTGACTGTTGGGACATTACTGTGTAGTTTCCCTTCACAAAGCAAGCGTGCGAATAAAAGTGTCTCTATATGTACTTACCAGTCAATAGTATGGTTTTGTGGGGTAAACTCGTTGTGTGTTAAAGTTAGAGAATATAAGGAAGTGTAGCGATGAATTACTCATCTTGCATTTAAAATGCTTTCAGCGCTTGTTACTCATCGTTTCATTCGTTTCACCAGCACTGACTGAATTAGAAACTGAACAGTCCTATGCTGTAGAGATGAACTCTGATTGCGAGGGCACTCGACTGCTGTTGGATTGAATAGGGAGAGTTATGTGGGTGATTCAAAGCATATTTGCATACCTCTTGGGTACTTGTCAATGTCCCAACGTCCAAGAAGGAGACCGAAACTTTCATTTTTCTATAGAAAGTGATAGGTATAGGTAGCACAGTGGAACTAGATTGAATTCAGATACAGAATCGTGTACCATGCAGGGACAAGAGCAAGATCCGAATTCGGTCTTAGGAAGAGTTCGTGATAGTAAGTCGTTGGCAAACTAGCTACATATTTCATTGTGCAACAAATGGCGCCAGTAGTGTAATTTAGAACGGAATTGTTATTTTTGCATAAATTCATATGTGCCTTGGATTTTTCAGTTAGGCGTCAATGGGCAGTTCAGGAAGACGAGGCGTTGGCGTATAGGCTACAGGATGAGGAAAGTAAGTCTGGTGTTGAGTGTTGATTATTAGATAACGGTTATCATTTAGACTATAACTGGTGTGCGTTTCTTAAAAGATTTTGAGTGTTGTTAAAAAAGAGTGTGTATCCAAGAATATAAAAATACAAAATTCTTGTATTCTATATCTGCTGTCTTAAACTTAACAAAAAATATATTTTAACTGTAGACATCTCGTAATATATGTGCACACTTAGATGCTTTCAACCTTACATTAAGAAATGGTTCGCTATAACATGCATATTTTTTACATTCGTTTTAGTTGCGCAGCATTACAATTCAAATAGGACTAGAAATGCTATCGTTCGAGAAGATGCTCCTAAAGCTAGAGAAGCTCAACGACAGGAAGAACTGGAAGCTTTGGAAGAACGCTTGAAACATTTAAGCGTTTTACAAAAACAGTACGTTCAAACATTTACATTCCGCGGACACACTTCGTTGCATTTTGTTTTAAGTTATGTTTTGTTTGATTTAATTTTAATGCTGCTTAATGTAGAGCTGAAAATGATGCGAAAATCGCTAAACAATTAGCTAAACGGGACTCTGAAGCCTCTAAGCCGAAAAAACCCCCACATTCGCCTACGAATACTTCTAATGAAGTTTTTAAGGATAAATCTCCTCATGAGCTACTTCAACAAGTTACAAATGAGGTTATAATCTCTAACTTTAAACCGATCAAATCCCCATTACTTGGAGCTGGAGCAGTACCTGTAAACTTAGAGGACAAGCCGGGCCCATCTCGCTTGTGTTTTGGCAATTATCACGATCAAAAAGTTCAACCAGAAGTGGGAATAGAAGAAGAACCACGAAAACTGCAGGAAGAGAAAGATGCGGTATGTCGCTATTTTTTTTCGTAATTTTTATGTTTTTTATTTCAGTTTAGTAGTCTCGTTAGTGAATGCGGATTTTATTCATGCATGCCAAACGGATTGAAGTACATACGGACCACAGAACATTGAAGCACAGATTCGGTTACCGGGTGTCTATTTAGTGCATGTATTTTTTATATCATGACTAGATACTCACTCGGTCATCAATCTGATGCACAGTCATCCTCGTCTAAAATTAATGGAATGGATGTGACCATCACTTATCAACCACTGACAGCAATCATAAATAAATATCGTTAATTAGCATTCGATGGAATTATTTTCATTTGATATCTAATTTTGTGTCGGTATGAATTTTATTTTTTACAGGCGATGGCCAGAGCATTGCAAGAGGAGATGGATAGGTACGAACGTGATAAAGTAATGGCATTGGAAGCTCAGGACAGAGAGCTTGCTCGTATGCTACATGAAAAGGTAATGTGATGCGATTGCCATGTCTATACTTCACAGAACTATATAAATGTCAATAATAATGATATGATACATGTTGACAGCAGAATAATTAATAATGTTCATGTTATTGCTAATTTAGGATAAGGCTCGCATCCGGAAGGCCAAGGAGAAGGCTCGTTTAAAAGCAGAAGCCGCAGCTGCTTTAGAAAATGTCGATGTATCTGAAAACGATTGTGGGGAGACAAGAACATCAAGCCGAAATTCATCTTCGTCGGAAAGGCCCAGATCAACTGATGTGACGCCTCCAAAACTCCCTGTTAAGTTAAGAAGCCCACAGCCTGACCCAATTGGATTCAGAGCGCATCCCAAACCCCTTCCTCCTCATCCTCCACTTCAAGAAATCCGAAGTACAAGTGCGTCTCCGCAAAGTAGGCTGGAACATTCTCGATTACCAGTAGACCCCGTCCCTCCATACATGCCCATCCATGGGTATAACCGAAGCAACTCGAAAAGAAAATAGATTGTTGCTAACGTTTATACATGCTCAAAATTAGCATTAGCATGAAACCAAAGCTGAATTATTTTGCAGGTGAACGCCTATGAAATAGACTAAAAATCTACTTATTTTGTAAATGGTTGGTGCAGAGTATTTGTATTACGTAGTTCACGGCTTATTTTTAATTCGCTCGCAGCTTAAGTTCGATATTGTTATTCAGATAATTTCCGTTGTATTGCGAAGTCTGACCCGAAACATGTGATATTTTACGACCAATCTACAATTTTATTAGTATATGAATGCTCTAATCGTGAATAAATTTTATACGATATACTTTTATAACTCAGAAATAATATTTCAGTATACATAAATGGACTTCCTTATCTCACTATCATATATGATACATCAAATCTAGTATTGAATGATACATGTACAACTAAAAGTTTTCAAAGTGATGTTGAAATATACGGCCATTTACATTGTCTAACGAACTCACACCTGCACATGCTTCATCAACATTTTTCGTCATGCTAAAAGGTCCGCAACTGAATACTCCAAACTTCTTCACCTACGTAAAATTTGTAGAATCAATGTATTATTAGAGGAGACTAGACGCATAATACAAAAATCGATTATGAGAAGAAGTATATTTCTTTACATTAGGGTGAATCTTCGTCAAGGATTTAAAAATCGAATCAAAATTCGGTCGTCCGAAATGAGTCACGGATCTGAGCCCAGTGAAAAGCGATTTGTTGCTAACTCGTTGGAAATGTCTCTCGCACATATACTAGACATTTGGACATTAACATTCAAATAAAAATGGATTACTGCATCGATATCGGTAGACTTTGAAAAAACTGAACGTACCAGTAACACTGTCCTCATGTCGAACTTCTCATAGGTTTGGGTGATAAAAAGATGAACAGCAATAATTTTGCACCCCTCCACTTCACTATTTGTCAGAAAAAAATTAGACTGCGGTAGTTGGGTTCAGTATTTCTATTTTATCAATATTTTCTTTACCGAATAATGTCAATTAGCCATTCAAACTGCTTCTGAGTGCGAGTAACCCAAATGAAGTAGATCCTTTTGCAGTTTCTAGGATTTTGACTGGCGGCAACATCTACGCAAATATTATGGACAATATGTATAAAGTACAAACATTTTGCTGTTTTACATTCAATTAGCTACTTCAAAGTTCAAGCCTTATTCGCAGGATGGGTTACCCTTTACCCTAAATACGACTTACTGATTACGGCTGGGCTATTGAGCAGATTCAAAGTGAATGTTTATTCATAAAACTTCTCATCTCTTGTTAAAAACTAACTGAGACATATATAATTCAGCGATGACAATTCCTTCAGCTTTTTAATTTGCTTCATTTTTTAAAAGGGTTGCTGAATTGCTGACTAAACTGGATGGACTTCAGCATTAATACTTCACCTAAAAATATGTACCGTTGTAAGGGATCTCTTTTAATCTACCCTTAAGAGCCCATACCTGACCTGTGCTCTATCATCCCGAAAACTATTATATTCTGGTTTCAGTTAGATAATGATTTATAGCCATACAAACGTAGTCAGGTTGTATTCAACAATATATTCTTAAATGCATCTGAGTTTCAACATTCCATAACATCATAGCGACTACATATCTGTGTTGGTTAGTAGTTAGTACCTTTCAAAATACTTGCAAATGGGGTTACACCGATTCCACCACCGATTAAAACCGAGACTTCATATCGCCACCAATCTTGATGTCCTTCACCTGAAAATCTCACGATTGTCTACGATATTTATATCTCAAAACAAAGTATATACATATAAATATAAACGATAGTATTCTTTTTTTAAATCCTAACCGTATGGT
Organism: Sinodicranocentrus sp. ZH6; assembly: GCA_027743935.1. Lineage (NCBI taxonomy): Eukaryota > Metazoa > Arthropoda > Collembola > Entomobryomorpha > Entomobryidae > Sinodicranocentrus > Sinodicranocentrus sp. ZH6. The sequence goes on from JAHZNA010004147.1 coordinate 13,622, forward strand.
CCATCGAGATACAGCTTGGGAAGTGGTCTTGATGATCTATTGTTCATTTTAAAAATAAATCTCAGGAAATTCCAATTCTGTAAGTAGTATTTTTTACATGAAATCCAAGACCTACCTGTCATACATCTGGCGAATATTCGCCGTAAATGGGCCTACTGCTCTTATGTGGACCGTAAGCTGAGCTTCATGTGGAGCTGAAGACAAAGTGAAGGGATGAAATTCATATGGATTCAGATCTAGGCAAGCAATTCGAACCCATTGACCCGATTTATATTCAAATCCCACTGGGCGAGCGAACACTAACTTTGTCACATCTACATTTACAATTAGGAAAATTTTTAAACAATGTTTTTACAGACTCTCGTTCCCGTTTTACAATATATATAACTTGAGCAATCCATACTCGACGGTAAGAGTTGTGCATCAAGCACAGGAATTTCAACCTTCTTCCTGCCTACTGTAATTAGCTTATCCAAAATGAAAATCACTAAAGGTCCAAAGAGAAACAAGCCAAACAACGGGTCCTGAACAAGACGACCAGATCCGTGCAAAAGCATAAGGAGGTACCAGCTAAAAATTAAACGTAGTTATTGCAGTAAAACCAGCATTTGTATTAAACGTGACGTAATTTTCGATTTTTCATTCATTATCTTATTTTTTAAAGTGATTTACACAGGATATGTTGCGTGTGTCCCCCAAAAAATTCTAAAAGCATTAGAACGCGCGTACGCTGTCGCAAACAAGTAGATTAACGCACCCTGAACAACAAGTAATATTCCAGTGATCCCTGTTACAGTATAGAACGCCCAATAATGGAACTTTGGAAGGACATGTGTACTATAAATTGAAAATTTACAACCAAATTTAGCTTGAATATTTGCTGAAAGTTAAGTTTTTAAATAAATATCTAATATAGAAAAACAAATTCATGAGGAATATAACATACGGTCGGTAATAATCTCGAAACAGACATGATAGATCCGTGGCAGGAAGCAGCTCCTCGCGTGATAGAAACGCCATATCTACGTACAAAGTATACTTTTAAAAATTTAGAAGACATTCTGCAATATTTAAATATTTTTTTTAAAGAATAGTTTTTAGTTAAAGGTGAAGATATTTTACCCAGCTACGTGACGCAAACCGCCATGTTCGCTTTCGACAGAGTAAACTAAAGAGGCAAATAAAATGAATTTATCAGTTAGCTTGGACAATTGTTTTCAAACCGCATATTTGAAAAATACCAAGCCAGCGTTCAAAATTTCAATCATAATTTTTAAAATCTCACCGTATGCACGTTCAACAAATATTACGATCACAACTAAAGTATACAAAATTCCCCAAAAGATTTGCAAACGATACACTTCCACCCATTTCGAAAAGTCACTTTGTTTAACACGTTCACTAATAGTCACGTCCATAAGCTCACCTAGGTTAGCAGCTTCCTCCACACTTCCAAGATCACTGCAAGTTGTTTCACAAAACCATGCATCATGGTTTCACAAAATATGTAGTGACTACCTCTTGCAATTAAAAACGTAAACGTATTACCTTCCGTATATACTTATTATAGTGGATCTTGCAGAATCTACATAACTTTTCCTGGAACCTTTCGTGACAGATTCTGGAACGTTTACTCCAGTAAAGTTAAGGTTAGCATGTCCCAATGCCTTTTTATTTTCCGGGTGATTCATCAATTCTTGAAAACTTTGGAATGTTATTTTTGACTGTAAGAGTAATTTAGCATTATAAATGCATGCATTTGAAACACGCTGTGAGTACGCTGTAAAATAAACATTTACGTCGGATTGAATTCCTTGCTGTTCCAACATACTTTTCACGGCATTTTCTAATTCTTGGATGCTGACATCATATCGAGATGCTTCCACAAGTGATCGAATCATTATTTTAAACTAGAAATGAAATCATAAATTTTAATGAAAAATAAGTAAATCTTTAAATAGATTTTTAAACAATATAAGACACCAAGTAAATCTAGCTGACGTTCACACTTTTATGTGCAATATATAGTGCGATATTTTTTCAGAAACCTCATCAGTAGTCAAAGTTCCAGTCCGAGATATATCGTACATATCAAACATCAATTTAGCTTTATCTTCTGCAGTTCCTTTAGCGAAAATGATGAGCATATCCAAAAATTCTCGGAAACTGATGAACCCATTATTATCTCGGTCAACTAAATTAAACATCTGCAATATAATATATAAAACATTGCAATTAGTAAAAAAATATTTTGGAACGAAGCTTTCAAATGAGTATAACATGGAAAAAACTTACTTTTTCAACAAAAGTTGATGTAGGTTGCATTCCAAGTGCATCCGCAAACTCAGATTGAGTTAGCTCTGTACCAATGACTTCTTTGATCACTTTTGCATCAAGCAATTCCCCCTTCCCTTGAGGTTGTTCAATAGCAAATGCGTGCGCAAAAACAACCTTGAAGGATTTCCCATAAATTACTCTTAACTTAAATTTTAAAATGTATAGTACTCCCGACTAAAATATGCATGCTAAAACTTTAACACCGATTAAAAAAACAATTTCTTAACTAAGCGCACACGCGTAAGCCAAATTACCTTGAAGAATGTTTCCAGTCGTGCAAACCGAATATCCTTTGTTAACACCGACGATAAAACTTGACGAAGCCCTCCTTGTAGTTGATTTACATTTATGCCATTACTTTCAAGCCTATTAACACATAAAGAGTAAACAATTCGATTAATTTACGATGTCTACAAAAGCTTCATGAAATGTATTTTGTGAAAAACCTCGGTCCAAATGACGAGTAGAATGATTCTCGCAGAAAAGAGCTTCCGAATTCTAATACGCAATCGTATTCACTTGGATTTTTCAAAATCAGATATTTTCCATCCCCTGACAGTACAATATCTAAAGATATTTTCTTGGAGAAATCCATTATTCGCAATAAATCGCCGGAATGGCTCCTTATTTCCAAAATCTTTTTCAAGTCATCGTAAATTATTGCCACCGCACGTGAAGGCTTACTATAACCCATCCACTCTCGAGCTGAAAGTTTGAAATTATCAGCAATTTTGCAAGCATTGTATCAAAAATAAGAAATGAAATCACGCAACGCTTTAGTCATGAAAAATTTACCAAGAGAAGGACTGGTTTTCATTCCTGCCAGTTTGAATGACGAACGAACCTGTCCTTGCAGCTTCAGTAATGCCTTGTATTTTTTCTTTTGCCGATACGATGCTGTCAATGGAACAAGTGATGCGATTCCTAAAATATAAAGATGTTTTCAGGTAATTTAAGGAATAACTCATTGTGGTCACACACAGTCACAGTTGTGTTTTAAATTATTTTTTAAACGAATTTACCAAGTAAAACCAGACCAAGTGATGAATAGGTTAGAATAAAGGAAATTTCACTGCCGTTAAAGTAATCATAATGTTCCAGTTTTGTACAATTCTCCATTGGCTCTTGGTTTGAAGAAAGCTATACACATACGAAATACGAGTTAGTGTCACTTCAGTATTGAGAGTTGAAATGTCTATTTTTTTCTTTATAAAGAGCCGGTACGCCAGTACTTGGCAGTTTCTTGCATCCCCCTCCAAATATAAAAGGAATAAATATTTGATATTATCCCATACCTGTGGAAATGCATAGCACGACACATTCCCCTTTTCTTGATCTTTTTCATAGTTAATGCAGTTAAATTTCTTCCAGTGTTTATCTTCAAAACATCGAGGAGACGCAGCTTTAAAATCTACAATACCAGTTACCAAGCTTTTTAACTGACTGAAATTTACTACGAGCAAACTAAACAATGAAATGCAACAACTTATTAATATTAATGAGTACCATCCAGGGGTACACGAAATGGATTTTGCTGTATATCTTCCGGTTTCATATGCGTTACGCTAACTATAAAATCAAAGATTTCCAACTTGTTGATTCTTTCAATCTGTTGACTTGTAAATCGTCTACATAAAGGAAGAAAGTGCATCATTTCAACATATATAGATACGGATACATGTGTCTCTTTTAGTATTATTCTTCTACAGCCTTAGATTAGATCATTACTGTTTCTTCCATTGGCGATTTTCGAACCAAAAGCGGTCAGCGTTTCGAATTCTGGTAAACTGATCTTTAATTATGGCGCGAAACAAAGGACCCGGTCTATAACTCGTTTCTAAAATTCCACCAGTCCATACATCGATGTTAGACCATGGGTCATTATTGTTTTTTCCATGAATTTCTTCCATCAACTTTACAATGCTGATATTAGTGTGCGATTTAGTTTCCTTCAGGTATTCCTCAGCAGAAGTTATTCTTGGAAGGTTAAATGCCTCACGGGCTGTATTATAGTCAGGCGTTCCTGCGTTAAAGTAATGCACGGTTTTGGTGTTTTAGCATTGTCATTATATAGCTTACCTATACTCTAACTAAAGAAGCACATCTCTGTATCTGACATACTAACTTTTACACTTTTAGTTAAGTTAGCTGATAATTGCAATGAAATGTGAAATATTTTTCTTGTATATTTTTTAAAAAGAAATCAGATCTGCCTTCAATTTACCATGATCCCTTCCACGTTGAATATTAACTGCCATTAAGTCTCGTCGAGAAAATTCTAAAGGTCCAAATACTTGTCCCCTCAAATCCTCAATAATCATGTTATCTTCTCTTTCTGCTCTTTGTGATGCCATGCCCTTTACGCAAAAATATATGAAAAACTTCTGACTTCTGGACACACAAACTGAAATTACTGCAGAAAAAATGAATTTACCATTAGTAAACGATCAATATCTGCAACATCTGTAGGTATTTCCTCGCATTCCTCAGATTTGAATGGCATTTGCAGTGGTTCCTATGAAAAAAATATTACGGATTTATACATATTTTTAATTATGTATGCTATGCTGCATAATACATAAAAACATGACGAAACTTGCATTCATAGTGGTAGGCTATGTAGTCTCGTAAATTTTAAATCAGAAAAAAAAATTCTGGCCACAACTTTAAAATATTTTCAACCTAAGCAAGTCTCAGCAAGCAGGCTGAAGTTTATCGTAGGTGTTTTTGACAAGTACATAGTATATACATGCAAATGCACAGTCTTTCTCTGGAAAACCTTTGTTGTTCTTCAGCTACATATTATTCATGCACATAAAAAAAGACTCATGAAAATTTACCTGCGGTCGCCAATATATGTTGCAGGTTCTTACTGCTCCTTCAGATGTACTATTTGGGGAATTCTTACGATCAAGACCATAAAAGGGAACAGGTTTGCATCCCCCACATGCATAATCTCTCATATAAGCACCAGGCGTGACCAAAGTATGACCTAAATTGTGAATTGGGAAAGATTCATAGTCAATGAATAGGTATTTTAATCATTCGAGTCAGTCTTCAAAACGACAGTTTTTAACAAACCAAATCTCATTGCTGCTGTCTGGAAAAACTGCTCAATTTGTGGATCAACAGTTGGATCATAACCTTTATAGTCATCTAGTTCTTCACCAAGCCATTCAGGAAGCCATTTGTATATTACAAGGTGTTGATAAGTAGCTATAACCCATTTTCGTGCTTCCTATTTAGCAATGAATTCAAATTAAGTAAGCGTACCAATTATTATTTGGACTACTGATTCGCCATCTTATTAATCAAGGTAATTTATTGGAAATTTATGGCAAAAGACAGGATACTTGGTAAAATACACCAAAGCTATCTAAACTACTGTAAATTTTTATAAACTTTAAAATGATGTTTTGAATAAATATTAAAATAACCTGAAATATTCTTTCTCCACTCCACGATTTCGGGCGGTTTTGGTGGAGATATGTTGCAATCAGATTATGCCAACGAAACAGGACAACTCCGAAAGACAGCAAAAATGCGTTTTCGTTTCCTCTTGGATTCCCTAAAACTAAGAAGAAATATAAACAGATTTGAAAAGGATTTGGCAGGTTTTATATAGTTGAGTACGAGAATATGCATTTGGCAATGTATTCTTTCTTGCGGTATTGATTTACCAAAAAATCTATTAACATTTGCAGTTTCATGACGTCTCTCCCACTCCTCATGCCTTGCAGGAGGTGGAGGATTGGCCATTGGAAGTCTCAATTTGTTGTCAACTGGAAATAACCCAGCATCATCTTTGGACGCTAGTAAGCCATTTTCAACAAGAGTGCCATTTGGACGGGTCCGCAATACATCCGCCCACCCTTTTGCTGTTCCATAAACTAACCCCCCATCGATCCAAGGGGTAATTTCATTGAGCTAGCCAGGAAGAAAATAAGCTTACTTAAATATATACCTACATTTTCCTAATATTGAAATCGATATGGTGGCAGGAACAACCTGTTGACGAGGATTTCCTGGAGAATTTCCTGTCTTTTGGGACCATCGCGAACGAAGAAATGGCATTTTATCAGTATGATTACTGGCTCTATATTCCTTGCTGATGTCAAGGTTAAAATACTCAGGTGGGCAGCCAGGTCGTTGAGCATCTAAAACCTCCTCAACTACTTGTTGGCCGAAGAATACTAGAAATGCCGTTTTCCCTGTCTTCGAACCACATGCCTCTTTTTCTGAGACCCCACATTCAGGATTTCTTGTCATTAGTTTATTGCTAGCCTCAAACGGATTAATTCTATTTCCCTTGACTGGTTTGTACACACCGTCTTCATATACGGGAGGTACTCTACGGAGTAATGGAGTATCTGTGCCATTTTATAGAATTATTTGCACAAAATCGTATGAAATTGTAGAATTATTTGTAGAAAGTTCAAATAGAAACCGCTCATAACTAACACAGCATGTTTTATCTACTTACCCACTGCACCTAATTCTATATGGAACAAATTGTTGAAAAACCCATCAAAACTCTGATATTCCGAAACATGCTCATTCTCATCGCTCTTCATATTCCCATTCTTACAACCTGTTCCATAACACCCATCAATGAGCCATGATATTAAGTTAAGTTTATCCAAAGGCCTTCGTCCACGTATCCATTCTTTTGGGTCTGGTTTCGTACTTTTAGATGCATCGTCGGCGGCATTGGAAGCTTTTAATTTCTGAGGAGGTTCTGCTGTATTTTCTTCTGGGTTGTGTTTGTTGGAAGCACTGGATTGTGGTACTCTCTCACGATCGTGGGGTCTTTGGTGGAAATAATTAACATGATGATGCTGAGGTCTATTACCTGGATGGACTATATTTTTTTATTCAAATGTGCATTTTAGTTTTCTTCTTCTCTTACTTAAACATAGAAAATGTAAGTCAAATTATATTGTCACCTGGAATATTTGATTGCAGACCTTGAACTAACATGCAGGGGTAATTGGCAAAAAGAGTCAAACAAATATAACCCAGCAGCATTTTGATGCAGATGCAAATGAATACTGCAGATTTTTCAGTACTATTTTACCGTTCTTTAGTTGGGTACTCCTCATGCGATTGAAATTAGGTAATAAATACTGGAAATTCTGGTCATAAACCTTTGAGTGAAACCAAAAAGATAGAAGTAGCTCCTTGCGGTTTTCCTTCCCGGATGGGAATTCCATTAAAACATACCCAGCGGCTTTTTGATGAAGATGCAGATGCCAATGAATACTGTGGATTGTAGAGTACTATTTAAGCGTTCTTTAGTTGGGTACCCTTCATGCGATTGAAATTAGGTAATAAATACTGGAAATTCTGGTCATAAACCTTTGAATGAAACCAAAAAGATAGAAGTAGCTCTTTGTGGTTTTCCTTCCCGCATCGGAATTTCATTAAAGCATACCCAGGCTTACTGCCTTTCACAAAATACGAAATGCATATAATGCATAAATATGTTGACAAGACTTGTGAAACAACTAGAAACTCAACCTGCATCATCGCATTCAAAATTCGACTGTGAAGAAAATGTGATACTCAGAACCACATAAATCAGATCAGACTTAATGTAATTGTAAAACACGGGAATCCATATACATCCTATAACCCTAATAAGTGCTTCGACCACTCAAACCGCAACCAACCATGATGTATTTTTATTATATCCGTTTTTATTAAACCAAATTAATAATGCTCTAAAAGTTCAGTGCCTCATTGAATTCGCATGAATTTTAATGGGAGGGAGTACCTATATGTAAATCAAGAAACTGATAATGTATTTAAGTACAAATGTATTTATTATCAATATAATTAATTTCTTCAGTATAACAATAAAACCAAATGCACATAATTAAAAAACATAACACCTTTTATACAAGAAACAGTTGCTCATGTCTAGCACAATATCAATTACGATCCACACCTTCTAAAGCCATTTGCTGTCTAACAAGTTCGCCAATTTCATGTAGCACATCAGGACGTAAAAGCTCTGCACACTAAAATCAGTAAATAATGTATACATATATAATGTATTAATACAAAGTATCAATCATGTAAAAAGGATCTAACAAAAACTTGATCGTCACTTACAATTACACATGGTAATTTATAGACAATAAGAAATATCCATTATTTCGGATTTAATTATAAATCAATACAGGCATGCTCGGTTCACATAATGTCATTCTTACCTCATATTTTGTGGATGCTTCATATGCATACATAAGGCTAGTATCGTAAACAGGAAGCCAACATTTCGACAAGGCAGCAACACAGTTTTTCAGTCTGGCAACCGCAAGCCTGTCCGCTTTAGTAATACGAATCTATTTAGAACGAAAAATGTGTAAAAAATGCGACAAAACTACAATAGCGCTTTAATCTCTTTTTAGACTCTGTACCTCTTCCAAAACAGGATTTTTGCCATCTCCCTCTTCTTTTTCTAAATTAGTACCAGGCATACGCCCATTTGGGAGGGGTGAAATCCAAACATACCCGTTGTTTCCCAATATTACGCTTACCCCAAACGGCAAATTATGAATGTGGTTTTTCCTTTTCTTAATTATGGACGATGGAATTTTTACTAAGGTACCAGGACCAAGCTGAAACAATAAAATAAAAAGGACTGCTTTGATGACCAGTCAGATTGTTTAAAATATTCAGAAAACGATACATTCCAAAAGCAAATATGTAAACTTAATTTTAAGCGAAAAGCGCCACATCAAAACTGGAAAAGAGCTTGTCTGTAGACTTTTGTATCGAAGATAAGAAAATAAATACTAATTTTAACACTAGATAATTTCAAATATAAATTCAAATCTATTTAGTAGACACATGATACAAAATCAGATTAAATGTTGAATGTGGCTTGTTTAAGCCTGGACATATTTTCGGATTTTTCTGTTAAGCTTGCAACAATCAACAACTTACTTTACCATACTTTACACTCCGAGTATGTAAGGCTAAACTCCCATCATTATAAACGCTTTGAATTTCCGCACTAATTACGTCGCCTTCTTTGAGCACTTCACGCATTCCTAGCTCATCTTCAGCTGATCTTCTTCTCTGTAATATTCACATTTCAACAAACACAATATTACCGGCGAACAACGCAAAAAAGTTGTGCTTACTCGATCATTAATTTATAATTTGTTTATACTTTCTGTCATTTCTAGGTTTCAATTTCTAGAGTGTATTTGCTTTGTACTTGAATGAACATTCCTCCAAGGTACGTATGTACACTTAAATGTGCACATTTATTAAAAACAAATGTTAACTACTAGTGCACACTTACAATGTGTACAGGTGCACATGTATATAGCATGGTAGACGCATACTCACCGGCTTACACTTACAATTAGTACGCGCAGATGAATTAGCCGCACAGTTGCAGAGGTACACACTTAAGTGCACACACACGTGTGCAAGCGCAAAACTTTTGCACGCATGTGCACACGTTTCCACACAGATGTGCAAGCGGAAAACTTTTACAAATATGTGCACACGTTTCCACGCAGATGTGCACAATGCACACGTTTCCACACAGATGTGCAAGCGCAAAATCTTTTACAAATATGTGCAAACACAGAACTTTTACACACGTTTCCACACAGATGTGCAAGCGGAAAACTTTTACAAATATGTGCACACGTTTCCACGCAGATGTGCAAGCGGAAAACTTTTACAAATATGTGCACACGTTTCCACGCA
>JAHZNA010004148.1:0-10586 GCA_027743935.1 Sinodicranocentrus sp. ZH6
TATATACACAGCAGAGGCGATCATCCCTCTACCCAAGCACAGGGCAACCTGCTCACAGCCTGAGGCAAGCGGGAAAACACACGGCACACGGTCAAAGCAGGTTATACTAATATGATGTCTGTCTTAATAATTGGGTTTGGAATGTTTGGTTGCCTTGGTTGGATACGTTTGTTTGGAAGGTTTGATTTGCTTGGCTCCACTCAAAATATAGGTTATGGATTACATGTTTCTTTCCATAAGTGCTTATAGCTAATAGAAAGAAATGCATAAATTGAATAAATTTTTCCAGATTTATTTTAAAGTAGTTAAGTTAGGCCAAGATTAAAATTGGAAAAATAATTTAGATGAATTTTACTGAAATCTTTTCAGTAGCCAGGTTAGGTTAGTTATAGGGGATGGAATAAATTTCGTTGATTTTGCAGAATTTCTTTAAACTGATCGTTGAAGTTTCGATGAAACGCCGATCTCGGACACAACTCTCATTTGCGGATACTGATAGTGAGACTTCAGGCTTGTCAAGAAAAGAGCTCGGTTGGTTACTGGGACAATTTATGAATTTAGCGTTGATGCTGGTCGAGCAGTGGGGCGGGTCTGATACTGATACACAATCGTGTTATATTGGCCAGGTTATGTGTACTCACATAGAACAGTAAAGTTAATTAGCTTGAAACCCTATTCTTGCCTGAAGGAATCACTGGAAGATGGGCAAAAACGACTTAACTTTATCTTGGAAATATTAGTGTATATCATAGAATGCATGTTAATGTTGGTTGACTGTTGAGCTGTCTACGGCTTGGGAGGGAATAGTGTTGCATATATACCTACACTACTACAGACATTTAGATTCCTTCATAGAGGCAGCTATACTACGAGAAAAAGTCATAGCAAGGCAAGGCTAGCACAGGCCGAGGCTAAAAACCATGCAACCATCCCTGCTAACTTCCATAGCTCGCAGTCAATACCAGTAATACCACCGACTGACTACAAAGCGAAGTCAGTCTCAAGACAAAACTTACAAGAAAGACTCCAGACCTGCAACACTCTAAACTAGTCATATCAGTGCATTCTGATATATTCCTCATTGAAATTTTTAAACGGTGGGCGGTGGCTACCCTTTACCTACATGCGCCTAATATTTCAACATTAGCTAACTTCTTTAAAACTGTCAACTAATTTTCATTTTACAGTCAAATAGTCGGTTGATCTATTCTATTTGCGTGTATAATATCTTTGTATATAGTATAAATAGTATTTAATTTTACCACCGTTCCGATACTCTGTAAATTCCGTTTACAAAAGGTTTATTTTATTGCTATTCAAAGACAATTATTCATTGGAATCCGCCAGTAAATTAGTTACCATTCCTAAAGCATTTAAAATTTTGACCATACAATTACTCGAAACTTACTATGTTGATTAAGTTAAGAAACATGTAAATAACTGCGAAACTAAAGCTAATTCAATAAAATAATTACCACCATCCGGTTCCACATCTACTTGAGTGTTGCAAGTTTGAAGTCTTGCATGTTATCATGAATGTGAGGCATTTCCTACGAACATGGAATGGACCACCAGATAAAAAAATCTATCCCATTTCCCATGAGCTACTTGAAGTCTGCAACCTGCAACCATACAAACTTCCAGCTTACATTTTACTTATGAAAATTCTTTTAGCTATCTGACTGTACGCAGAGAAGTAAGCCTCATGCATGGAGAGCATTCACTATTTCCCTTGATGCTCTTTCTCACCATAAGTATTAACTTCATAAGGTAAAGTTAGCCCGTTCGGAAAGGAATTCAAAAGGAGAGAGTATAAGGTGGAAAAAAGCAGAAAGAGTGAACAGTCTTCCCATGGAAGTTGAACTTTTAAGAATCAGCTATCCAGCGCAGACATATATTTTGTTCTCAATCTCAATTCTCCCAGTGTAAGAAAACAAATTGTATTTTGGCATGCATGAGAGAACCCACCACATACACAATTCTGACACAACCTCTTCTGAGCTTTTACAAAAAGAGTATCTCAACCAAGAGAACATAACAGCACTATTATCATCATTTAGGAACCTTAACTGCTAACTCCTCCATGGAGCAGTCTGTGTAGTTCAATGTTTATCGTGTTATGCACATATAACTATATATATATGTACAAAAATTTACATAGTAGAGACCAAAAGTGACACGCTACTTCATAATTCGTAACTTACCACTACTGCATACTGTTACTTACAGTAAAAAAATCAGTAGCAGTACTACAATAACATGTTAGTTGGACTTCGTAAAGCTGAAAAAAAAAGTATTCCTACGAAGTTTTTATTGATGATGATGACGATGAAGATGATAGTATAGAGAGCTGTTCAACTGAAAAAAAAATACCACGAGTTTTTCTCCTTTTCATCATTTATCTGCTAGTGAGCAAAAGTTGCAAACATAATAATAATAGTAGATGATATAAAACAGAGTCTCTTTCCATCGCATCGGTTCGTACCATGTGTAATAAAATACATATAGTGTTTTAAACTCGAAAAAAAAATCAGCTAAAAAAGTTGCACTATTCGCTAAAAAGAAAAATAGAAGCACAAAGCTGAAGGCTGAATGGAAGAAGAAGCAACGAAAGTCACGTCACACAACATCACAACCAAATAGACTAAACAGAGCACAGTACATGGGAAAGATTTGCCTGCCAAAGCAACGAGTGAGTGAGCAGCAGCAAACACACCAACAACTAACTTAAGCAGACCGTCATAAAAAATATTTTTTTCATGATTATATTATTATTATAGCGTGGAGACTCCACTTTGTTACTTGCTTCCTTCTTCATCACACACCAATAAAATAATTGAAACATCAAGTAATTTTTCTGGATATTTTGCATTGCTCCTTGCACTACACAAAAATTTACAAAACATAAAAAAGACTAACTGTATTTTGAGTGTAAAGTTTTTTGGGTGGAAAGTAAAATTCGGTTATTGGTTGGTAATCTTACAGTGGATGAAATAATAATAGAGTTCAATTTGTTTATTTTTATTAGAAAAGATTGTCAAATCTGCCAGGAAAGGAGATAAGAAGTATGATATCAAGATTATATCTTTATTAAAGCCAAGTTTTGTGTTGTCAACTGTTTGAATATATACACTTTGAAAAAATTGGAATTGTGAGTCGACACTGTTTTGAGCAGTTACTAAAAAGGGATTGTTTTGTCTGTGAGAATAAAACTTGAACTAATGACTAAGGTGTTTTACTAAACTGTTGACTGTCAACTGTGAAAAAGGGATCGAGAACTATATACCGATATCTATTTCGTAAATTGCTTGATTGTTGATTAGTAGTACATAGTACGTACATTCAATTATGTGCTTTTGTTTACAAAATACTACAGAAGTCTAGTTTGTCATGGATTTACTTGTTAATATTGAATATCGTAATTTGATTCATTTTGTGAGCGAATATCTTAATATCTTCTGTTGTCTGTCTGTCACCTGTCAGTTTATTGTTGATCATTGATTGTACCATTCGTACTAGTCAGCATTCATGATTGATTCAGCAGTAGGTTGATTTATTGCCCAAGTTAGAACAGTGAATCGAGCAAGATTTCAGCTTCACGAACAACAACGAACTTTTACCACAGTTAAAACTGTTGCAGTTAATTTATTTCCAGTAAAGTATTCACTTTTACTTGTGCCGGTCCATTTTGTAGCATCGAATAACAACGTTCATTAAACAAAATCAAAGATTTACAAGTCAGCCATCAACTGCCAACTTTCTTCTGTGATCTGACTAACTGACTGTTGATTTTTACACAACAAAATTAAAAATAAAAAGACATCGACCATTATATGTTACCAAACAGTTATCTTCTTGAACTTAAGTCAAAAGTTTAGGTTGTTGATTAAATTATCCACCGGTGACCAGCTTTCCGCATCGTCAACCTTCCTGGAAATTTAAGAAGATTTCACATGCTTAGTATTTCTTCTCGCTTGCACTTGCTGTTGAGTTTTATGGTATTATAAGTTAGAAGTTTTTTTTTCAAACAAAAAGTCGAAAATCATCCGGAGATTAGATTTTTCAAGACATTGTCAATTGTTTGCGGACCTGTTCGAACATCTAAATATATTTTGAAATCAACGGGACGAAACGAAAAGCAAAAGCAGTCTTCAGTCTTGTTTGCACATCAAAGATCACACCGGTAAGTCTTTGTTTACGTCATGTATAGCATTCCAGTAACAAAGGTCTCATGTTCTGTAAGTCAGCTTAGGATAGATTTAAGAGAATGTAATTTAATAAATGCCAGTTATAGCCAGGTTCTAGTATATATTTATCGGGTGGATCCTGACGCTAAAAGATCGGTGGCTTTACACACTCTTTAGAAACACCAATGTTATTGCAAAATGTTATCCTCAAATATTGTTACTTCTAATTCCAATGTAATAAATAATGAAGGAGAATGGAATAGATTACTTAATCATGTAAAATATAACGTTTTGGCTAGGCAAAAAAGTAATCAAGATTATGATCTGATATGATTACACCCACCTGCAATAAATACATTTGAGTTCCAAATCAAATTCTTTGCTGTAGGGTTACTTCTGTCTACCTATTGCGAGTTTTTTTTTGCTTATCATCCATGCATTTTTTCATGACACTCGATTTTGAACGTAAAGGACTCATTATGACTTATTTGATTCTGGAACCCTGGGTTAGTTAGTTTGTAAGGTTCGTGTTTTGGTAGAATAAACAGTTTATATTAAGTTGATACTGATAACACTCAAAGTCAATCAATCAATCAAGTCATTTTGGTATTATTTGTTTTTTGGTTTATGATTATGAGTCTTGTGAGGGCGTCGTCGTCTATCGTCAGTTAGAGCACAAGATAAAACGTTTGATATAAATATCCGTCGTAAGAAACCAAAAATCAATTGACATGGATATAAGTAACGTTATAAAACTCATAGTCACAGTTATTCAGTTGTTTTGCTCTCACGCGGAGCCACGGAGGTTTGAAAAACAAATTATTAATCGACCAAGGATTTAATAATATCTACTTCAGGATTTCAAATATTTATTTACCTAGCTTATAATCCGCTCAGCCGATCTAATCAAGATGAGTTTCTAGCTCACATTATATTTTCATTAAAAGATAGTCTCATCTCATAGTCATTCAATAAAATAAAGGTTGATAATTTCATTTGATTTAGTCTAGTTTGTACGCTTTTCGTTCGATCTTGCAGTTGATAGTCAATCCTGATTATATTCAGAAAATAATTTAAACTCCTTTACTGTGACTAATCGCTCTAAAACATTAACCAATTGTTCTCATTTAAATTACTTGAGAAAAAATGATCTAGCGAACTATTTAAATTCGAGATTCTGTCAAAGTTCGTAGGCTATTTTGTAAAAGAAACTTATCAGATAACTTTGAAGCTGTAAATTTTATTGGTTTTTATTGTGTTTTGCCTTATTCCTTTTGTATTGCTTTTCTTCTAGGTATGTCTCACTGTATTTTAGTGAGCTAGAAGCAAATTTATAAAAGTGCATGGGGTCACGATTCCCCTGCCGCGGCCAAGTAAAACGAAGAAATTATTTTTTCTTTCCCTTTTTTAAATTGCCCTAATATTATATCATCGGTGAGAAAATATTTCTACCCCATCTATTCCATTCAGGAATTTCGTTATTTTTTGACGGAATTGTCCCTTACACACAACATATATTTACGTTTGCATTGATTGTGAATGACTGATTATGAATTTGTGAAATATTTGACGTGACTTGATATTCATAAAATTGTTGTGAACGAAATTGCACAGATCCTTCTGGGTCCGATCTTTATATTTCTATTTCCTGTTCGGAAGGGTTTTTGTACTTATGTGTAATGTAAATTAGAGTATGTCTTACTTTCACCAATGCGATGATAATGACAATGTATGACAAACATAACGTGTGATGAAAGCGAATTGTAAATTACTAGACTATTATGTATGATCTTCGGTGCATTTGAGCTATTTGTTTGTCGCAACGCAACAAACTTGTATTTGATTCTCTTGCTGCTCACATTGATGGCTGTGTTTTAGTTTGACAGGAAGATGAAATATTGTCTCCATTGAAGTGGTTATAACGAGCAATGCATAGCATGACTAGATTTCATCAAGGCATAAAACCAAAGCAAGCGATTCCACTAACAACGAAGTGCTTTCGTAGTAGAATTGTGGTCTAAAGAATTCTATCGTTCTTAACTGGTCTAAATTTTCGCAAACTTCAATAAATGAAATATACTATTTAAAAAAGTTTTACATGTTTCGGATGCACATTATAGCAGATATGCATGACAGTAGTAGATTGTCATCGTTGATATAAATAACCTGAAATCCAGCAGCAAGGTTGCATAAAATATCTGGTTTCTGTTATCATACTATACTAACTACAGTTCTACTTTCTATGTAACATAAATGCAATACCAGGCAGCAAATTGTATTCTAGGCAATGCACCCTTGAAGCCTGAAAGTAGACGTTGACACATGCGGCAAAATATACACTAATTACGAGTTAATCGAATTATGTAACGTTAAGTGTGTCTAAAATTGAGTTGTTTTGGTTCCACGGTTGTAAATTGAATTAGCTTGTAGCATGTTGCAAACAAGTACACGCTTTAAGATTCTTGCTATACAAATTTTGAAAAGATTATTTATATTTAATAGTAGCACTTGTCTTCCAACTGTAAACGGAATGAGTCAAGTAAAATGAACAAACTCTTCAATCAGTAAATAAGCTACTTATGGTAATGTACTAATCATAAAGTAGCATAACCAGCTATAGTAAGTACTTCGAAGGTTATGTACAAACTGATGAAAACAGATGCCTGTCTTCTTAGACAGCATTATTAATAGCGAAGCTGATATTTCACATGTATTATGTTGACCTTCTCTTCGCTCTGCTTTAAATCAAAGCAAAATCTCCCATCCCAGAAGAGAGAACTAGAACACAGAAGAGTTGGCTGGTCAGACATATGGAGTACCATTCACAGGGAATATAGAGGAGAGAGAGAAAGAGAACGGATGGAAAAGCGGACATATCAATGAAAGAACATTATTTGTGTTTATCATTCCTGAGATGTCAATTGAGTTTCGGGCGTATTTCTGTGAGTTTGTTTGACGCCACGCATTTAAGTTGAGGATCGGATGATAGGGTATACCCGATATTAAATGCAATTTGTATTCATGAGAAGACTAATGATAAAAGTTAAACGAGCAAGTTTTAGGTCATTGAACGTGTTGTTGTTGGGTTGTCTGGTAGCCGAGAAGTTAGAAAAAGTATCAACTTGTATCAGTGTTTTTATGTAAAAAGCTGAAGTAGTAAACACAGTAGTTGTAGTAAAATTAAGTCCTACTACAACTTGGGATGGTGGCGTGATAGCAGCTAAAAGCAACCAGCTATAATATAGTGCTCTCACTTCAACAACACACACAGTAGCTATTGTTGTCGTTTGGTCATCTCATCACATCATGTAACAGCAAATAACTAACTTGTAGGCCATATGACATTGATGTTGCCGCATAATTCCGCTCGTATGTACCAGCAACACCCATCCCTCAAAATCTCTCTGTTTATTATCCTCATACGTCTGTTGCATGTAGTAGTATCTTTGCACAAACTAATAGATTTAACCGCCCAAAATAATGAAATCTATTTTCCTCATAGTGATGATGAGGATGGTGATGCAATAAAATGCATGCTGTAAATGCACAAGTAATTTCAACTTTATACTCATCAAAATGGGACAAGTCTGGTTTTCTTGTAGAAAATGTTTGTATCTCTGAATTCCGTATGAAAAGCGTGTGCAGAGTGTAGAATTGTGGTATAAAAGCATGGTCAATCAATTAAAAGGAAATTTTTAGCAGCTGTCAGTTACTTAGTTACCTACCAGTCATAAATCGACCGACGGTTCCTTTCATAATATCTGTGCCAATTTAATATATGCTCTTGCATGATAAACGAAAGGATTTCATGTAATGCATAATATATACTACTGTATGAGTTTTGGGCTAGCTGACAAGAATGATGTGCCTGGTTTTCTTAAATTTTTGCTGCTTCACTTCCATCACATTCTGACTTTTACCAGCTATTCTGGTAGATACTGATACTAAGCGTGCTCATCCACTTATTGATTTTCAAACTTTGCCGTCTCGAAAGGAATTAATCATCAGCAGGATTACCATAGAGACTAGAGTTATTTTAAACTTTATGAAAAATCGTGAGTTAATCCCATTAAGATCTATCTTTGGTTAGAAATTTAGAATTAAAAGTTGATCTTGCATAAATACGATATTTATTGAAATTACGCTAAGGAAGTTTAAGCAACGTATAATGAAAAAGATGCTTCCTAATAAAAAAACATGTGCGTGGTATACATTACACAATTCATACTTAATTCATTGATACTAAAAGAAAAAGTTTTTAGCATTTTCCAGTTGGTATTAAGCTCACATCCTAGTTGTACTTGTACGTAGAAAGAAGATGTAACATCCGCATTACACGAACACTTAGGTAAAATTGATCAAGTAGGATATGTAATAGGAAGCAGATCATCAACTTTGGTTAATCATACATTTTTCAATGCTTGCATAAAAAACTACGTAGTATTTAAAAAAGTCAAAAAGCACGCCTGTTTATATACGTGTTATGTAATATGTAGTGTAAATGTTGTTGGAGAGAAATCTCTGCAAGTCACACACATAGTACACATTCACCATATCACTATGTTGTTTATGTTTTACTGTTTGCGATTACAGAGTGCACAAACTATTTAGTTTACGTCTTAGCTGTGTTAAAGTGAATGTCCTTGCTGAAAACAGAAACACTGAAAATATTATTATACTTGACTCCAGTGTATCATCGACACGCTGGCTGACAAACTGAAGGTTTCAAGCTGAGGATAAATTTGCAAAATACAGTTTGTTTGTTTTCTTAAGTTTGCATTTGTCCGTTTGTCAGGTTGCGTTTTCACTTTGCAAATAAAGCTTCACTAGCTCCGCTCCACGTATTTTTGGCAGCTGAGATATGCAGAATGCAGATATGTGTGTCTTTGGCTGGTTGTGGAAAACCGTAAACCAACGGGGAAATTCAGAAGGCATGGTATAATAATTAAACATATAGAAAGGGCATGTCTAACTTATGCATAACGTACAGATGTGATTTTTTGTAATTTACCATTCAATAACAGAATAGATTAGGTTCACGCAGATGACGAAATGAAGCTTAGGGTAGATGTCCATTCATCCAAAAACAAGCAAACAAATCTGTGTACTTTCTCTTTGATTCGTGTTCGTGTAGCGTACGTTACACTGTATTCATTCATACACCATGTGGTTTTTCATCTAAAAACCGTTTTATTGAGAATGGAAAGCTTGTTTTACCTTTTATCAAATGAAATCGTTATTGGAAATTGTGGGACCTGGTCATCATAATAGCAAATGCCAGGAAAACATGAGAACCGACTGGTGTTCCACGTTTGTTCATGTTCACTTTCCCCGGCGCAAACAGATTAATGAAAGTACGAGGAAAGCTGACTTACTTTAGGGAAGCACTAATTCTACGAAGCTGTAGAAATGAAAGTTTTACATCCGATTGCTATGCTATTATACTTTAGTCAAGGTCATTATCACTCTCGTTTAGGTATATCTCCATGTTATTTTGTAATCGGGTAGTTTTAAAGTAGTATTAGTGCATAGCGTAGTCCATTTAGATTCAGTCAATATACTTTTATAGATTTTGTACAAACTTTGGTTTTGGGGTTTTAGACAATCCGTTCACCGTAATCTCTTCGCACCAATCGATACTGTAAACTACACAGAGTTCATCATTTTATTCAATACAACAGGCGTGGATTTTTTCACATGTTGGCTGCATGTTTATCGTTACCGAAAAATGTACCACATTCGTTAAAAAAATAAACCAGAATGTTCGAAAAATGAGTCCGAAAATAAAAATCACAGTCATGATTTCTGAAAAGCAAATTTCAGTCTGATTTTATTAAGCATGGATACACTTTAATGAACGATTAACTATTACCTAACCTTGTAACGAGCGGAGTTCTTAATTTAGAATGAATGCTCAGTTATGTACTTTTATTTTAAATAATTTAAAATATGAACTCATTAATTAGGTGAGAGTATTTTATTATTTCGAATTATAATGTGTTTATTTATTATAATCAAATTTTATAGTTCAACAAATTAGTGTGCATCGGAATTCACTACTAGGAGAATTTACGCCCCAGCACTTGTAGTACCGAATACACTGACTTACAAGATACATAAAAATTTAGGTGTTGCTTCTCTCATCTCTCATTGTCAAACGAACTCTAGTTCCCCACGCCGTGAGCATGCTTCTGTGGCTATTGCTTGGTCTGGAGCCAGGCATTGGGGCATTATAAACATTAAGTAATGTATGAGGGCCTACAACCTATTAAATAGCTAAAAGTAAATGTCAGGGTGTTTACTTATCAGCTCGCAAAGGGTTTGAGCGAGCTTATGAAATCGTCTGCGCCGTCTGTGTGTGTGTGTGTGTCTGTCTGTCCGTGCACATTTTAACTCACT
>JAHZNA010004149.1:0-19098 GCA_027743935.1 Sinodicranocentrus sp. ZH6
GTTTTAATGAAAAAAATGCGTCTGAAAATGATTCCTTCAATTTTTGCATAAATTAAACTTTCTAGCAATTTTTGGTTGGTCAAAAACGGTTTGATAGTTTTTAAAATATAATAAAATATTTCAATGAGATACTTTTCTTTTCGAGCAGACAAAATCTGTACAAAAGTACATGCGGTGGATGTCTCACGTCAGTAGTCTGTTCACCTTATTGACAACAGCTTTAAATAATAAATAAATAATCGACAAGTGCAACAAGTGTGTTTTTTCTTTGTAAACAGGTAAAATTGTTGGTGATTGATTTATTTTTTTGCACTCCATTTTCCATTTCAGTATGTTAAGCGGTGCCGCATTCATTGCATTCATTCTCTTTGAGCAGTTGCACTGAAAAAAGTAAAAGATAACAAGAGACATGGTGCTCATCGTGTCTCGTCTAAACAAACAACAATGGAACAACAATGTGCAACTGCCTCACGTGAATAACAAACTGTTCGCCTCATATCCTCTACATTCGGCGTTTCCCAAAAACATATAGATTTACACGTATAATTTGTAACTATTACCATTTTTATCCTTCTTACTGGCTACTTAAATCCTCATTATCTCAATTACATTAAAATTCTCTAATGTAATGTATGCATACATGGTTGCTAGTTTAGGTTGCTCAATCAAATATAGTTGACACAGACAGACGGCAGACTGCCACTGTTCATAGTATTTACACGACAAGTGTACTCGAGTAACCTAGCCAAGATAAGAGCATCTCTACTACAACGCCCAACATAATCATATTTACAGCTCGCATATAATTAATTTGTTGCCGTTGTCATCATCATACCACTACTATCTACCTCTATCACACTACAACAACAACAACAACCACTTGTTCTTGTACAACTAATAAATCATAATTGAATTATGCAATTTTTAATATACATATTGCAAAGATTGCCTGCCTGCCTCCCGCCTGCCCATCTAACGCTAATGCCATAATTATCTACCTTATTTTAGCTAATATTTATTATCAAACAGCAAACCATCAAACCATCTTCTTTGAAATAGTATTAATTACAATGTTTAAAAGCAACATTCCAGGTTACTCCACTAAATATATGGCTACAGAATGTCTGTTTGTATTATTTTTCACCAAAAACACTTGATTCGCCCCGCATCGCAAGATACGTGTTCCAGTAGTGATATTTGAACAAGAAGCACTTTTCCCCACAACTTTCACCAACACTGCACTCCAACAATCCTGTGACTCATCTCGTTTTTTAAAACAAAAGCATACATCGCTACAACGTTGAATAGATGCTAATTAAATTTACTCGTAACATGTGGATAAATTGTGTATAACATTTAAATAAACATAACTCAATTATGACCCATAACTACATTTAATAGTAAGTAGCTAATTACTTACTTTCTCTATTTATGGTTCAATAAGCAGCTTTAAGTAAAAGTGAGGTCAATATTTGCTTATCATGATAATATACAGTGCGGCCCCTTCAATCTTTATCACCACTTGTCGTGTCAACTGTCACTTCTTAAGTATTTTTACCATGATTAATCAACATCTCGAGTATATTTTATTACATGTATATAATGTGCTCCTCTAACATAGTATGTACAGCTCTCGAATTCTCGATCCACAATAAAATAGTTTGAATAATAAAATGACCTCAACTTGTTCGAATATCTCCCTCAAAACCCGCAATATTTGACGACATAAATAGTTTGACTTGAATTATGTACACTCTTGTCATCCATCCATCCATCCCTCGCTAATTGTTCGTGTTAGTTATACAGACTACAGACAATTGAAATGTAATAATAATACAAGGATTATTTATATAGCATAGTGCTAATTCTAATTGCGAGTCTTGGTGTGTGTAATAACTGTGTTTTATTTACTAATTGTAAATTGTAATTCATAATTATTAGCTCTCGTTCCACGTTCCATTCTTCACACTGAAATAATGACAAGACACGACTCTACAACACATACATATATATACCTCTTATCACCACAAAAACAAGTTATGCTACAAAATAACAACCGGGCTGTGTAACATTTATTCCTTATCCGGAACACTTATCTACCAGACAAGTACATTTATTCCCTGTTATCATCAATCAACTAGCTTATCAGGAGCCATCCTTTCGTTGTTGTGGACTATTGTGGACATTTGTGGAGTGTGCGTGCTGGTCTTGGACGAGCAATAAAAATACTTTCTTCACGCATGATATCCCTTCTCTCTCGCAACTCGTACAGCATAGGGAAATGTGGGAACACTGGGAACACAACGTTCAACTTGCGAACAATTTCCTAGCCTAACATTTTCTCCTATTAATAATGTTTGTTCACACACACACGTTCAAGCCCACTAGTGCAAACAGAAAAAGATAAATTTATGTCAACTGTCCCACTTTCTCCAACAAACACCAACCTAAATATACAGAGAAGAATTTATACTTTCTGACTTGGCTCTTAAGTCTTTGTTGTCCGTTAAATACACACCTACCTACTTACAAATGACAAAGATGGACAGAGAGAGAGAGTTCCTTTTTGACCCACCCACCTACTTTAAATAGTAACTTTTCAAACACATTGTTGTCATAACAACACGGATCACTTAATTATGCAGCTAAAGCCTACTCTAATAATTAAAGGGAAGTACATGCGTTCTGTTTCAGAGTGAAAACAACTACGCAAACGCTCCTCTTGATGTGGATGTCTTACATTTGAAATAGCATTACGTTGTAAGTAAGTAAGAGATGATTATATGACGCCCTTTTCAAAGACACGAAAAAACGTGAAAAACAGGAATAAGTATATTTAGATGGCAAAAAGTAGAGAGATTATTTAGCTCTTCTCTCTCGCTCAACAGTTCAACACAACAGACAACAGACAACACGCTCACTTGCGATCACACTTAAAAAGTAGCTACATAATAAAAAGTATGTATAAGAGCATAAATGTACTATATAGGACATATTATTATTTACATGATACAGCTTGCATAGATTCTTTGAGATAACTGAAAAAAGGGGTGGGTGTAGGTTGTGTCAAATGCCAACTAAAATTACACAGTAATTCCACTACCACCCGCTTTTATTCATCGAGTCATGCAGGGATTTTTTTACCCAAAAAAACTGTAAGATATCAATCTCCTGCTCCGTTGAGTGAGGCGTACGAATACATGCGCATATAATCTTGCCCCTGACCTACGTGCAAGGTGTAGCCTTTGAGAAAGCCTTAGGATTAAATAAAAGTGATTTTATGTACATCTCATGGAATTTTCATGTTGTTCCAAGTCACTCACGCCTGCCCCGCCCCCAGTATACAAGTATATTATAGGCGTTAAACATAGATAGTAGTGTGATTCTAGTCTGATACAAATTCACTGATCACTTACTAAAAACTACTGTGGTCATGTCGTCCACCATTTCTCAATTCTTTTAAAAGACGCTAAACACTTTAAAGAGGAAAGACTGGGGCACGTTGTATGATAAACTTGCTCCTGTTTCTAGATAGAGGTACCCTTGATGCTGCAGATTTCCACCAGTCCACCCAACCGCTCTTATCAAGTAGGACTACTCATTAATTACGCTTGCCTCTTTGTTAACAATCTTTGTTTGGACTTGCGAGTCGAAATCCTTGTTCGCTTTCGGAATGGTTTACGGTTTATCTGCGTCGACTGAGGTCAAGCAATCCCTTGATACCGTTGTGATCGGGATCCTGTTCGTCGGGTTCGGTGGCGTCATCCTCCTGTATCATTAAGGGCTATATCCAGCCTGGTCTGTTGAAGCCAAGGCTGGAGTGAGGATGTGCGTAGGGGGCTGTGTAGCCGGTGTGAGGCAGCAGCCCCATTACATGTGGGGAACCTTGAAAGAGTTGTTGGTACGGGTCGACAGCTAAACCGCGTGAAGACTGCGAGTGAGCTGCAAACGGCTGCGAGGACACTGGTTGAGGCTGATACGGTGACGGGTGAGAGCCGATAAAGGGCGGAATCTGATATGGAGTGAGTGGTGGTGTCGGCACACCTCCGGCTGTCGTCCTCGCTGCTGCTGAGAAGGAGGAATGAAAACTCGCAGAGGATGTCGGGTAAAACTCGGATCGATGGGCAAGAGGAGGCGTCAGAGTGGGCGGCGACGCTGAATATAACGAGCCCGGCTCCGACATTTCCTTCGAGTATAACGCCAAGTCGGGAGTTAACGATGAAAAGTTAAATGCTGAGCCCGGTACAATCGGCTGAGAGGATTTCGAGTTGGCATTCTGAGATCTGAAAATTATTTATTTATTACAACGAAAGTCAATCGACGTTCAAAGCAATTCATTGAGATACATAAATTGGACAGCATAGTAGCATACATAATAAAAAATGGACTCACCTTGAACTTTTTGATTCCGAAGACGAGGAGGAGGATGAGGACTTGCTTTGCTTTTTGGATGATGAGGTAAGTGACGCAGCTCCGGAACTCTCGTGCGACAAATCCGACTTGTCTCCGTGACTGGACAAGGAACCATGAGAATGATGTCCACCTCCAGTCACACTGGCTTGCAAAGCGGATTTGATAGCACTTACAGAGGTGATGACTCCTCCAGAAGTGCTCCCACAGATTGCACTTGACGTAGTCACCGGATAACCACTAGCCTGGGCAGCAGCAACCGCTGCTCGCTGATACTTGGACATACTTTCTGCCGTCATGCTGGTCGGATCATAATGTCTGTACGCCCCTGCCATGCTGCCCATGGCGTTAGGAATGCTGTTGACGATTTGAGTCAACGACGCCAAGTTATGCGGCCAATGGAATCCGTTCAGATCCCCTGCTCCAAGTTTTCCTTCGAGTGCAGCAGCCACTGCTGCTGCAGCAGTTGGGTTCACACTTGCACTTCGCGGAATCTCATGTGGATGATGTTCTGACGCTGCATTTGCCGATGCGTTGCTCCGACTACTTCTCTTGGAGGAGGACGAGCTCGTTAACGCAGATGCGGTTGACGCTGTCGAGCCACCACCTCCCATGCTCAAACTCAGCTCACTACTTGCAGAGGACGCTGCGGCTGCGGCCATAGCTGCCTTGTAGTATCTATTCATTGCGGGGTCGGATGAGATGGGATTGTTGTACACGTTTGGAGCCACGTTTATACTTCGAGGGTTGCTTGCATACGGATTGGAGGGATACGGATGGCTGAGGTGAGCAGGCTGCGCGTTCGGTGTTCGACTGTGTGCATGAGCCTGCGACATGTTCTGTACTTGACTTGAAGCATAGGATGAGGTGGAGGAGGAGGATGACACGGTGGGGGAATGCGCCAGATGGGCAGCTGCGGAGGAGGATGACGGTGAGGATTGCTGGTGGGCGTGTGGCAGGTTGGGAGGATACCTCGAGCCCGAGTCGTACTGATTTCCAGCATGAGCTTGCTGCGGTGGCCCCAGATGGTGAAGATGGCTCGTTTGCGGGTTCGAGTGAGCATGAGCTGGAGTTTGATGGTGGGCATGCTGCGGGATAGAGGAGGAGTGGTGGTGGTGGGAATGATGATGGTGATTGTGGGCTGCCTCTGGTATCGGTCCAGATGAGGAGGTTCCTCTTAAATGGGGTGGCTCCATGATCAAACTGCTGCCGCTACTGTGACCATGTCCATAGTGCACAGGAGATGAATAGGGATGTAGCGAGGAGGAACTGTGAAGGACGGATGAGATGGACGCTCGACTTGACTGCTGGTGCGCTGGAGTTTGACGCCCACTCGCCGATGGTAAAGGTGGAGAAGCGGTGGGATTTGTGTTGTTGTTGTTGGAACTGGTGCTACTACTGCTATTGGAATGTGACCGGTAGTCAGCACTACTGCTCATATTCACCACTTTAGGTGAGTGGGGTGAATTGGGATTGCCAGGAGAGTCGGCGTTGCCCATCCCTGAACCGTTGGGAGAGGGTGAGGCAAGGGCAGTTTTGGTGCTGCTCGACGTGTGGACGATGTTGGGCGAAGGCGAGCTTGCCACATAGCGAGGCGCATAGAGAGGTGTAGGGTAGCTGGCTCCATAGCTGTTCTTGTTGTTCGACGAGGAGGACGCACTCGCATTGTTGGAGGTAGAAGATGAGGAAGAGGAGTCTCCGCGACCTGATCGTTTTGAAGATACCCCGCTGCCGCCACCACCCCCGCCATGCACACTGTTTGGTGTGGGAGGGGTGCTCGGACTGGCCACGTTGGACTGCGACTCGTTCACCTTGTCAGGACTAGAGTGTTGTGAGGTGATATCCTGATAAAAACCCACCCGCACGGCTGGCAGCCTCGGCGGCGTTTGAGGAGTATGCGGAGGACTGGATATTGTGGGGGAAAAGGGAGAATTGGGTCCAGCTGGTGACTGCGAGCTGACATGGGATGAGGCAGATGGGGACTGTTGTGACTGACCCCAGTGGTCGTCAACCCATCGCGGTGGGTTCACCACGGAACCGCTGCTTCCGAGGAAACCAGAGGCACCAATTCCTCCAGATGCATCTTGATTGGAGACGCAGAGCGGAGATCCACTCTCGCTTTGACTTGAAAGACTGCTCGAGCTCATCTTGCGATTCCGATGCTTCTTTGAGGGATGATGTGAGATGGTGTGGTGCAAGTCTGAAGAACTCAAATCTTCAGTAGTGCCACTGCGAGCCTGCTGCTGGTCAAGGGCCGCCTGTTTGATAGGGTTTAACGTGGGATTCGACATGGGTGGCGGTGGTGGGGACGGACCTGCGAGTTGATTCACAGGATTCCAACTTGGGACTTCCGCTGCTGGAGAAGGTCGAACGGAGGAAGGGGATGGGGTGGGAGTTAGCACACTCGTTCCACCTTTGATCACGCTTGTCTGGTGGGGGGAGACTTTGGGAGTTGCATGGGAGCCTTTGTTTCCATCCGTTTCCCCAACTCCTCGGCCCATCACACGAAACTTGTTTTTACTCTCTGGATCCGGCTTCTTGATCGGAGACGCAGTGGAGGAGGGTACAGCACTGGTCGTCGTGCTCCCTGGAGCACCATTCTGAGGGCTCTTTGCAGGACCGCCAAATGCTTTTATCCAGGCGGACAAGTTGGGCAAGCTCTTCTCTCGATTGAATCCTTTGCTCGGCTCCAGCTTCCGGTTCACCTCAAAGTCTTCCTCATTGAACTCTTCCTCCTCCTCCTCTTGCTCCTTATTGGGGGTGTCGGACGAGGGAGCGGCGGGCTCTTTTTCCGCTGGTTTGATCTCTTCTCCAGCAGCAGCCGACTTTGGCTTGAATTCATCCTCATCACTAAAAGCGTCGTCGTTCTCTTTGAAATCACCCAATTTGATTGCGTCTGTGGATAGCACCGAGCCAAGACTGAGTTTAGGACCCCCATCTTTGTCCGCCGGTAGGTCACTCAGCAACAAGCATTTCTTCTTCTCTCCCCCAGCGGAAGCACCATCTTTACTGCCGTTGCCAGCCGAATTGTTGTTGTTGCCTATGGCAACTGGAGTCACGGCAGGGTCGGAAATTGTTGATCCTCCCGCGGCGCCTCCCTGCTGCTTGTTGGAAAATCCCCCAGGGATGACGAGTGGAAAGTCCGATTTGAACTTGGGTGTTTCCCCAGAGGATGATGTCGACGACTGGCTCAGCTTGGTTGCCCTGCTGATTTGATTCATTCGCTTGAAAGCTGCCGAGCCCTTCATCGAGTTCATCAGGTGACCACCAGACCGTTTGGCGGGCTTGGGTTTTTTCGAGTTGTCATCTGAAGCAGCCTTGCTTGACTTGGCGCTCACCTTTGCACTCGACTTTCCTTTGGCACCCTCCAACCCTGACGGAGGAAGTGACTTGGCCACTGTTGACGACGAGGTCGTGGACAGCGAAGACACTGACGAAGAGGAAGAAGAGAACTTGGCGGATTTCTTTGCGAGAAGTTTTGGCGAGTCGGAGATGAGGCTGTCGCTCTTCTCCTTGTGCGAGTGACGATGCTTGTGGGATTTACTTTTATCCTTCTTTGTCTTTTCGGATGAGGAGCTGTTGTTCATCGACTTTTTTTCTGATGAGCAGCTGTTGTTCATCGACTTTTTTTCTGATGAGCAGCTGTTGTTCATCGACTTCTTTTCTGATGAGCAGCTGTTGTTCATCGACTTCTTCTCCGACAGACCAGATTTCTCTTTCACTTTTACCGTCTCTTTTCCCGTCTTCACGCCTTTGCTTTTGCTGCTCCCCTTGGATTCATCCCCACCTTTCTTGGATATCTTTGGTGGAGGGGGGCTCAGATCTCTATCAATATTATATTCGTCGTCTTCGTCCATCACGAACTGGGTGGATCGCGCTTTCTTCGCCTTGGATAACAAGTCAAACTTTCGTATCGCTTCCGCCGTGGTGGACGACGTGGTCACCGGAACTTTTCTCTTTTGTCCCCCTCCTCCAGCCAACTTTTTTGTTTTCTTGGTACTAGCCACTTTCCCTTCTCCTTTCTCCTCCTCATCCTCGTCATCTTCTAGAGGAGGAGGTCTACTCGCGACTTTGGATTTTGAGGATGGTTTAGATTCCGTGGCTGCTGCTGGCGAGGACGAGCTCCCATACTCTGGAGGTTTCGGTGTGTCCCCAAGCCATTTGTTGATATCTTTAAGAGTTTCCGCCGCAACAGTGGACAAATTCTCGATGGCTTCAGAGTCACGACTGTGATGGCGCATCAGCTGCTGCTTTTTCTTTTTTCTCTCCAGCTTCTCCTGCTTTTCTTTGTCCTTGACCTTGCTGGAGGAGGACTTTTTACTCGACTCTGTTGTGCCCTTGTCTTGGTGCGGCTCGTTCTCTTTCCTGTGCTCGGAAGTTGGGTTTTTGGAACTTTCCTTCTCCTTTTTCTTTGAAGGGGTTCCAACTGCCAGGAGGGAACTGGTTGTGGGCCGAGGTCGCTTCCTTTCCGAGCTCGTGTTTGCATACTCAATACTAATCTCTTCGTCTGACTCGTCAGGAACGATGTATCTCTGTATCAGCTTATTGAACGCCTCCTCCACCGTTTCAACCATCTCTGTGTATTCTGTGAAAACAAGAAATGCAACCTCATTTCAATTTCTTTTACATTACATCATCCATGATGTCCCATTTCCCCCTTATTATTCAATTCAGGATAAAATGGGGTGAGTGTGGGCGAGTATTTTAAAGTTATTGTAGATTGCTACTACTGTTGGGATAGACATGCATCCATCTTCATCTCACCACCCCATTCCCAATAATTACATAATAATAATGCAATAGAGGCACTTGAACAGGTTTCTACTCCACTCAAAAACGGGCTTTTTCTAAGGGCTAACTAGAGCTAGGTATTCTCAACAAAAGTATTTTGCTTTGAATTTGAATGTTATCAGTCATCAGTAGTCACTGATTGCTAAATGTTGGAATGGAATGGAAAAATGGACTCACCACTAACTGGCCCATTGTACTTGCGACAGTTGTCAACAATACGTGCAAAGTCGGTCTTGAACTCTTCCAAAGAATTGTACTCTTGATTGTCCAGTTTGTCTTCCATTGTCTGCAAGTCCATCGGATGATCGATAATTCGGTAGTAGTTGGGCGCATAGTCTTCATCCACTGGATTGATGAATGGCCACGCGTCCTTGTGGTTTTTGATAGCCTCGATTACTTTATGCATCCCAATCTGGACGTCTTCCTCACTTTGCGAGAACCTACGAAAAAGATAGGCAAACGTGATTCATGATTCATCATCATCATCTTGAGAAACAAGTGTACTGAGGAATACAAAGTAAATGCAACTTACAAAACACTGCTTTTCACTTTGGTTTTGCTAGTTCCACCGCCCAGGCTCATCGTGGAAGCGCCAATGAGACAAGCGGTGGGCTCATTGTTGCTGCTGCTCTTTGCCTTTTTCACAGATGATGATGATGATGACGACTCTTTCTCTTTGCTCGACTTCTTGATCGGCCTGTCCAGCTTTTTCTCCTTTTTGGTCTTGCTTTCTTTACTCCCTTTGCTGGACTTTTTGGAGTGGGCGAGGTCACTGCCAGACTTCTTCCTCTCATCACTTTTGCTCTTCAATTTGTCCTTACTGCTCTTGCCTTTGGTCTTGCCCTCGCCCACAGATTTGTGAGTGTTGTTGTTGTGGAGAGTTCGAGAGACGATTTCTTCATAGTCCGCCTCCTCCTCCTCATCCAAAAACTCATCGTGCTCGCCGTGCTTCATGTGATCATCACTGTCGTCATCCTCGTCGGATAGCCGATGACTCGCTTTCTTTTTGGCAGATGAAGGACTTGACTTTTTCATCCTCTTAGGTGTTGGCCCACTGGGGGAGGGGGAACGAGAAGACTGACTGTGCTTCTTTTTCTTTTTCGTCCCCTTCTTGCTGCTTTTTGACGACTTGCTGGATTTCGCCTTTTTCTTGTGCTCCTTGCTCGTCTCCTCGTCAGCTCCCTCCAACGTCGTATCGTCATGTGCTCCTGAGTCTTTCGCCTCGCCCTTCACCTCGCCCGCTACCTCGCCCTCACCCTCATCGTCGACAAGTGGGGTGAGGGAAACGGAGAGTGAGTTATTAGTCATACGGCCAGCAGCTCCACTGTTGCTTCCTTTCTTGCCATGACTCGACTTGCTTTTCGAAGGGGACACTTTTACTGGGGACGCTTTGCAATTCTTTTTGCTCACTGCTGCAGCCACAAGTTTGTTGGAAATGGTTTTGGTGCTTGGACGCTCGGTGGACACTGAGGAAGAATTCCGGCTTCCGCCAGAGCCGGAAAAGCCTCCGCTGGATGCACCTCTTCGCTCGCGGAGATGAAGCCTGGCTTTCCGCTCTTCCCGCTGCATTTCCTCGGCCATAAGGCGATCCGCCTTTTCCTGCTCTTGGCGCTTTTTGCGCGCCTCCTCCTCATCCAGGGAGGAATCCCGCTCTTCATGATCGTCGTCATTTGGACGCTCGTCCATCTTTCTTATTTTGGTGGTGGGGCTGCTCCTGTTATTTCGATTATTGTTGTCGTCGTCCTCGTCGTCGTCTTCTTCTTCGGAGCACCAACTATTCTCATCGTCGTAGCCACGTCTGGCCTTGGTCGTTTTCGTCACACTCGTAGCACTTGAACTGCCACCCGCACTCTTCACCGCGCCACTTGTCAAGTTTGGCGGAGGAGGCAAGGAAAGAGTGCTACTGTTTCGAATCCGACTTTGCTTTGGATTAAAGGGGACGCCGTTTGAAAGTGCCGTTCCAATGTTGGAAGGTCCACTTCCAGATGATGAACAGGGTTCGTGGTGGTGATGATGGTCGTCTTGGTAAGATCTACCGTTGCGACGGAGCTGCTGCTCCAGCATGCGCTTCCTCTGTAACTTTTCCTTCTCCGCAAAGAGGCGAGGAAGTTCAGGCAGGAAGTCGTCACGAAGGGTGCGATGAAGTCCCCGCTCGTGTACCGATTTGCAATTTTTGAACTTTTGTGTTAGGATCTGCCAGTCCTGTTCCGTGAAGCAAACAACTTGCCACTTTGCAAGAATTTGTCGACCCGACTTATTATCCTGCTTTCGTTTCCCGCGCTTTTTCACCGGCTGCGTCTAAAATACCAAAGAGTAAATAATAATAAATGGACTTGACAAACCACTAAAGACAATTAGGAATTTATATTGCCATATGACTTACAGACAGATTTGTCGAAGAATAGTCCTCTCTGTAGAGTCGAGTTCCATAAAAGTACCAATACGTGCTACCACCGCTGTCTTGGCCTAACGGCTCCACTCGTAGGCTTTCAGCTTCCAAAGTCTGCACAAAATGAAAGCGTGCAATAGGTAAGAGTAAGTAAATGTGTACAACAACACCAACTAACTAATCACCTTTAACGACTCGGGGGAATGAAATGCGAGATCTCCGTCGAACGGGTTGTTTTTTGTTGGATCCTCCTGTGAAACCCAAAAATTACGCAAGTTAACTACAAATGCATTTTACACCTACTGCGTCTGCTCATTGTTAGCTATTTCATTAGCTACACCAACTCTGGATCCTGGACCACTTAATGATCAAGACCTAACCATTTACTATTATAATTTAATTAAAACGTAGCTTTCCCCGGATTAAACACAGCCTACAGCTTTCCAAAAGAGTTTTTAGTTTCGTATAACACACTGAACAGTTTTACAATATATATATATAGGAGGTTACATTTCACATTTCTTTCTTTCTTGTTTTGAAAATGATGCCGTGTCGAGAACGTAATAATAAAAATGGCTCGAGATATCTGAGAATCATAAATTCCCCGCCGCTACAGTTGATAGTGATTAGTTATACTTACCTCACATTTGATGCGAAAGAGTCTCCTCAGGTACATTTGATAGTTGGAGGTTGTGATATCATCTTTGCTGGAGTTGAAGCAACCCCGGAGAAGTCGAACAATCAAATCTTGGAGTAGAGAGCTGCCAGAGTCTTCGACACCGTCCGTGACAAGCGCTTCCTCGAGCTCCTTCAAAAAGGTGAGCACAGAGAGACACACAAGGTGAGTCACATGAGCTCTTTCATTTCAAAATCTGTGGGTCGTCATGTGGTGTGATGTGTTTGTGATTTAGAGTGTGATAGCCTACAAAACCTTTCTCGAGCCTTTTAAAGACCCTAATCACTTTTTCCAGAGAATCCCACCAGCGCAGCGTGTTACAGCCACAGCCGATCAACTCAACAACAAACAATCACAAGTGACAAGCAACAAGGGAGACAACAGGGGCACCTGGGAACGAAATGCACAATAAATAATAATAAAAATAAATAATAATGAGAATAAGAAAAACACCAACTGTCAACAAAATCATTGCCAAGCATCAACATGTCGCCTGCCGGTCTGTTCAAAAACCAGGCGAGGACAGCTATTAATTGGCTACAGAAGAGTTAATGTGCCGTCATTTCCAGCATGCTAATTAATTATATAATACAAATTATTACGTATTAAATTACGCAACGCATGCATTGTGCAAGTGAAGGTCACTTTGTGAATCATGCATGAAGGATGAAAAGGAGAAATCGCATCAAACAAGTGGTTGGGTGGGTTAGCGGCATCTTTTTACTTTTCATAATCATGCAAAAAAATGGAAGCACATTTAAGCCATAAGCATAGCTGAAAATGAAATTGTTCTGAAATCAGCCTCTTTCCTTGCTATTATACGTACCAACAACACAAGCTGTAGCTAAATATACAGGTGTGACATTTATGACAACATCAGTTGAAGTAAGTGGATAAAAAATAAATCTGAATGCATAATATCATTCCTGGCAACCACGTTCAACAAGTTCTACTCTATCCAACCGTGTCGATAAATTGAAATGCTGAATGCTGAGATATCCGTTAACCAAGCGGACACGTGGCTAATCACCTAATTACATTGTGTAGCAGTTTTCCTTTCAAAATATGTAATTGCATAATAATATGAAAATGGAAAAATGTTAGCAAATATCTTCTAGAAGAGGAACAGGAACTGAAAATATTACAGCAACAAGCAACTATATACTTTATTAAGCGCATGGCGATATTGTGGATGCGATTTGCATAAATAAGCAAAAGCCGGATAAGTGTGCAATCCGCAATCAGCAGTTCATCAGCACAGTGAGCATTATATTATCTAGGTGTGCTTTCACTTGTTCTCTGTTTCCTTCTCCATCTCTTTCAGATTTGTTTTTCATTTTCATAAGGGTGTAGGTTGTGATTTGTGATTATAAGAATTCAGTCATTATTTCCACTCATTCTCGACAATGTTTTCGTTTTAATACTGAAAAGAAGTGTAAAAGTTAAAAAACAAGTTATATGAATAATAAAAATACTCCTTACCTCAATGTCAAAGTCAAGCAATTCAAAATACAAACGAAAGAGGGAACAAAAATGAGCAATGCACGGAACTTCCCACCAACTCTGCACATCTGGAAAAACCATAACAATCCACTTTGTACTCCACGAGATTATCACACAAACAACAATTTCACACACTCCACCACGTTACACCTATTTCTTCGTTACGCATTTGACTCAGATGCAACCTTAAGCTGCAACTATTTTATAATCTTCTGCTGAAATGTATGTCATGTTGTCATTGTCAGTTTCAACATCCAAATCCAAATTCCCAACCCTTTTAGAACATGTCAATGTGGAATTTTAATTTTAAACACTCAAAGTTTCGATTATATTAGTCATTAGTAGCATGACGTGACCTGGAGTTGGAAAAACTCTCAGTATTCGTATCAGCACGGATATATTCCCACCAGAGACAGCTAACTTTGCTGTGACTCCAATTTCAACTTTACTTTTTAATTGCTTTTATTCAAACAAATGTCAACTTGATGATTAATAACAAACAATAACAACACAACGGAAAGAACATTGGTCAACAACAAGAATGGAAAACACAATGAATGATGAATGACCAATGTCGGTTGATGGAAGGAGAGTTAGACTCGAGTTTTTGTCAATAGTTTCCTTTCGAAATGTTTACCACAATTCGTCCATATAGTCACAAATATGCTGAGGAATAACTGATTGTGTTTGTGAGCACATTTTCAACAAATACATTCAACAAATACATAAAAACCAGCCAGGAGCAGGAGCACCAACCAACAACCAATGAATCAATGGATTTATAAATAACCAAAAGGTACTTGATACTTGTACAACGACACTCAATGACAGTTACACACGATAGTTAATATTTACATTTAAAATACACGCAAGTAAATTTTATACGTATAATCTCGCTACACCACAGCAGCACTTGACTCTGCCACTAATTAAATCTGCAGATGGCTGAAAATAACAACGGCTGGAGCGATGCAAGTAGCTGAAGCAGGGGATTTGTTTTGTAACATCGAGAACCAAGCACGGAAACGGACAGACAACTCGACGAAAACCAGTGTTTGTCAATACTTGGTGAACGCTCAACGCTATAAAAACAATAATATTAATAATAATAACAATTTTTTGATTGCGTGTCAATTTCTATGGAGCATCGAAACAACAATTTCTAACAACTTGAGCAGGCTGGGCTGACAATGAATTTCCCTGGACAGTGGACAACACTCACTGGAAATATGGACTTAATTCAACAAGAGTTCTAGAAGAGGATTACTTATTCTTGTCTCCTGATGACCACCACCACCTGTGACCTGCCTGAGCAACAGCAGCAGCGGTGGTGTTTGCTTTCACTCCTCATTCATCACCCTGCCCATGAACGACAATGATTTTTTTCTGGATTGCAAATTGTGACCTGTGTACTATATTCACCTTCAATCAACCTCTCCAATAATAATAGTTTGATTGTGGCTAAGTTGGTCGCGTTGGCATTGGCCTTTAAACAGTGATGATATTGTTGTGGAGTAGTAAATATGCGAAATCACTGGAAATGATTGGTACAAGTTTAAAGCAGAGGACCAGGAACACTGCTGAGATAAAAGGAGGGACGTGTATATTAGGTATTTTGCAGGGAATTAGTAGTGCCACTGCCTGACTACCCTCTCGCAAAATATGTGGCGCTGACTGAGTGACTGACTGACTGATGAAAATGTGAAGTGCATTATTGTTATCATTTTTGTCCTAGTAGTGGTAGCAAGTAGCAGTGGGGGAGATGATGAACATTCAATGCTCAACATTGAACATGACTACTGCTCAGTACTGCTCACACAGAATCCCAATATTGCGCGGATACAACAAGGCAAAAGGAGGAAGATTTCTTATTCCAATTCCACCACCACTACACAATTACACAACAACCAACTTATATATCCTCAAATTCTCAATCCTATCGCGTATCCTCTTCTCAGGATGATCATGATCATGATGCTCACACAAAAGTGAAATGACGATGATGATGACTGACCGACTGACTGCTTAAAGTGATCAACCTACTACAGCAGCGCCTTATGCTCAACTTTTATCCTCATTCCCTTCTCAACATTGTGCTGTGGTGGTGGTGACGACGGTGACTCTCATTGTGCCATGCATACCTATATATTGTTACATCTATCTACCTACCCCTTATTAGCTCACACAACACCAATTTCACCAGCACAGATACGAGTACCCCTTACAAAAAACACGAGCAAGAGCGCAGCCAACAATAAACACTTGCAAACGCTTTAGCAAAGGGTGCAAAGTCTCCAGTCCTCTAACCGTAAAACCAACAATCCGGTTCCTAAAAATTTGAAAATACATACATTTACACCTATCTCTCTCCACTTTCTGAAGCCACTGGTAATTCCATAGCCAATCAAGTCAAAGTACTACTCAATTACATAAGAGTTACCAGACGCTTCAGAAACCCTGTTTCGAATCAGCTAAAGCGCAGCATTTAAATGTACTCCAAACAACCTTTCCGAGTCGCCAACCAACGGAGTATATGAAAAAAGAAATGTTACTCATTGACTAATTCGACTGACTTGCATTAGGTTGTCGTGTAGGCAAATTTCGACGATACTGTAAAGCTACGCACGCTAAATTCGAATTCTGCTGATTTGTGCATAATATACATGCTCACCTCGTCCGCAAAAAACGACAGCAACATAATTAATAAAATTCATTAATTAATCATAGTAAAACGAGTATAAATATTGGACTGGACCGGAGATAATCTTGTATTCTACACATCACCGCACGAAATTTCAATCAAATCGGTATGCCATTTCCTCCTCGGACCTACAGACAGACAGGGCCGAGGCATTGCTGAGGCCGCAGCCTTAACAACTCTAAAAACCAACGCACATTATTTGTATGCCACATTGCCACATAATATATCATCAGCACCAGCAGCATGCATGTACCTACTTGTGCTCGCTCTTTTCCTGTATGCATTGTTGGTATGTAATGTAAGTAAGAAAGTCGGATATCGAATTGAATTCAGCAAAAAACCACACTGCGAGGAGCACCAGCATGTATGTGAGCAACTCAACAACTGCTCAAACAACACGTACTTACTACTGAACTGACATACCTCACTCCTTCTCATCCAACAAGACTTACAAAAGCAGCCAAGCAACCCTCCTCGCTCCTTCACCAAAACGAACGAGGCAGTAAAAGGAGCAAAAACAACACAGCATCAAATATCATGTATGAGATGAGAGAAAGCACCTCCACAACCAACAGCATTTTATTCTGTCTTTCAACCCATGTATTTAATAATATCCATAATATCCAAAATCCTGTAAGTGCTCGTGTGTGGGGTAGGTATCAAACATTTAGTTAGAAATGCGTAGCAACGCTTGCAAGATGAAATTAGCAGACTTGTGTACTTTGAGAATGGAATACATATGATATGATGATGGCAATGCATTGCATACTTAGTTAGCTAGTACCGCTGTATTCTACTATTTACGCCAAACAGCTACACTTGCACACGCAAAATGCTAATTGCCGATTTTTCTAAAGTTTTGTAGCAACTGGTTCGTTTTCTTACAGTTCCTGGATGTTACTACCGATAACCTGCCAATGCATATAAAATAATAAGTAATGCTTCGCCCTCATCCATTCAGTCAGTTACGCAATATTACGCATCACCTCTGCTTTATTGACGCGTTTCTGTAAGTTTGTATAACATGTAGTTCGTATTATCTCTATAATTAACCTCTCTACTATCTGGACTTTTTCCGACAAGAGTAAAACAAATGCATGACTTGAGTTTATTTTGTGGAATCATTATTGAGCTAACAATAATGACAATTACTCATTTGTTTGTACCAACTGTATTTTTGGTTATGCGTCGGGCTATCTAGTGCAAAAGTTTTGTTGGTTATGCATGTGTGTGTACTCTATCTATCTCCTCTGCTGCTTTGCTTGTCAATCGTGCACTCTCTGCTTCATAGAAAGACAATCTTTTAACATTTAACAACGGAGAAGACGATGAGGAACATGCCTCCTCAGAATCCTGCCAATGTGCACCTTAATGGAAGTATGAGACGAGCGCCAAAGTGCACGAGAGGCTGAGCTTCCCTAAAACTGACCATAGGAGGGAATAGAGCGAGAGAGAACGACGTCGTTCGAAATACATACTCTGATAATCTAAACACCCGACGACCGACCCGCTCGCTCTCTCCCGTGCCTTGCACATTTTGGTGGCTGTGTGTTTGTGTGTTGTTGTGCACTCTGCTGTGCACTCACTCCCTCCCTTACTTGCGCTCTCTCTCGCTCTGTTGTTATGCGATGCGAAGTTAGTTTTTTTTATTAGTTCATGTCGCTTTATTAGTCACTCATTCTCTCGCAACTAAACCCAAAACAAACGCAAACCCGTAGTAGAGGAATGGAGAAAGCCAGAGTCCTTGCATAAATGGTGTAATGGAATTGCGAAAGTAGTAAATAGAAGGATTTGATTGAATTCCACAACTCTCTGGGGTTTTATATCTGTCCTAGCAACCAATTTGCGAATTACAATGCAGCTTTCTTTTTTGTTTCGCATCCTTTTCGTTACTTTCAGAACCCGATTTTATATGATTGGATTTATATTAGGTAATCTTCTTGTAAATATCAGTCAAGAAGCGTATTTTGCTCATTCTAAACGATCCCACACATGGCTACATAATCCTTCATTATTAGCGCATTGGGCGTTGTAACTCATCCCAGTGCCAGTGACAGCGTTTATTTGCGGAGCTTGCTGATCAACCCCACATCACATCAATTAGTTGCTAAGCTAACAACATTATTTGTAGTTGCATGCATGAGTCGTCGTCTTTAGTATCATCATGATCAATTTGATCTCACTTTCTTTTCCCATGCAGTCTTTAAAAGATGTGCATATGACACAGATATCCTCTTTAGACGAAATGGAAAAAGCGGCGCGCAAAAGACTAGATATTACTCTGTACTCGAAATTCCGTACATGGATGTGTGCTGGGCTCGGAGGAACCCGTGGACACG
Source organism: Sinodicranocentrus sp. ZH6 (assembly GCA_027743935.1). Classification (NCBI taxonomy): domain Eukaryota; kingdom Metazoa; phylum Arthropoda; class Collembola; order Entomobryomorpha; family Entomobryidae; genus Sinodicranocentrus; species Sinodicranocentrus sp. ZH6. The sequence continues at coordinate 18,810 of JAHZNA010004149.1, forward strand.
AGCCTCCCAGACTTCCCCCATCCCGTTCCATCTCTGCCACAATTGCACCTTTTCTCTTTTGCTTCCGTGTAATATTAATACACACATAGGTAATCCCAATGAAATCCCGTGTCGTCTGTAGATTCCCAAAACATGCACAGGAGAGAGCTTCTCACTGCTCATTCTCCTTCATGTGAATTGTATTCTATGCTGCTATTGCAGCTACACATAGCAAATAAAGTAATCCTCGTAAACGATTAAGTAGTAGCTTGAGACGGGAAAATTTAAGGTAAATGATAACTGTCAAAAT
>JAHZNA010004150.1:0-12458 GCA_027743935.1 Sinodicranocentrus sp. ZH6
TCCTTTCCTTGCATTTAAATTATAAATGTTTTTAATGGTCCCAGAGACTGTTTGAATTCCTTACGAGTTAAAGCCAAAACGATTAAATTAAATAGAGTGGTCAGGTCCATTAGTTTTGATTGTTGTTATACCGCCGAATTAAAATAAGACATGAAAATACATTGTAAATTGTCGTAGTCAAGGATATTCACGCGGCATAGCGACAACCTGTCCTTTCCATGTATTATAACCTCATTAGTTAAAACAATGTTTTAATTGCATTTTTAAAACGAATTGGCTGTTTTAATTTAACCAAGTATAAGCAGACCACATATCTTGAGCATTCTTTCATTCTAAACCTCGCAGTAAAAGCATCTCTGTTTGAAGAACTCTCAAAAATCATGAACTAGAAATTATCTATGAGTGAATGATTATGTCACGTTTCCCCCGAATTCCATCTGATAAAAATAACAATCATTATTTGATTTAATTCGCGAAATCACCAAGCTAAATTGGTTGCATATTACTGAATCGGAATATATATGACTATACGAGTGTGCAATCAGTCATCATGTTTGTTTTGCAAGTGCCTAGTGCGAGTCTGACTTTCCCTTGCCTCTCCACTTCCACTAACTTTATTTTCCCATCCTCCCCTTTTTGTTTTCGGCTTTCTTCCCCCCAGTTTCTTTGTGAACGTTTCCTTGACATGCTTCATGCACCTTTCCTTCCCGTTTCTCATTCAACATTCAAAACAACTTCTACCAATTTTTTGCTTTCCCTCTCATTGCCCCAAGTTATGCTCCAGTCTGAGAAAAAAGACCGGTCGAAAAATATTTATTCGACGAAGCGACAACCACACCATCACTCATATGCCCGCAACTGCTAAGAGAAGATGGAAACCGAATGTTTTTGTTATTATTATTATAATACCTACTTAAGCCAGAGACAGACAACCTTTCCATCCATCTTAAATTCCCTCACTCATTCCAATACTTCCCTTAGTCAGTGAATAACTCAGCAAGCGAAAACTTTTCCCCGTGATCTTTCTCCTTCCCCTTGCAAAGCAAAATACGTCGCTGCCAGAGCCTCTTTCCCTTCACTAACTCACCCAACCTAACTCCAGGAAACTTTTTGAGATGACAACACGACAAAAAACAACAGGATGAAAGATCCAGGCCAACTTTGCTCTTCCTCCTTATTCATTTCACGTGAAAATCCTCTCGAAAATGCATTTCCCTCGTATAAAGTAATGTACTAGTTGACTGGAATATACACTCAATCAAGGCATGTTTTACCTGGTACTGTAGTACTATGGGAAAAGAAATGCAATATAAGAGCATACTATACCGTCAGAGTATATGCATATATAGTACACTATATGAATATTATGTTTTCGTATCAGCGTGAAATCTCCTTTTCTTCCAACAGAGATTCAATGGGTCGGACAGACTAGGAGATTTTCTCTTGAAACAACAAACATTTCAATGTATTTGAGCGGTAGGGGTAGGGTAAACTGAGCTAAAAGCAGCAAATCCTACTCAATTCTTTACTCCTTTTCTTCATACGCAGCAAAAACATCCACAAGACTTTAAAGAAAGCTTTCATTCGTTCGCCCTCACTTTCTCTCACTCTTCTTTTGAGAAAAAGGAGAGTAGTGTATACAACTACAAACTAAATATCAAAGAGGAACCTATCAGCAAAATATTAAGGGAGCGTGTTGAAGAGTCATTTCCTTTTTCTGATAAGGGCTTTACTCCGCACTCGCACTGCTTTATATCACGACGATGATGGCGATGAGCTACTTGTCTACAACTTTGCCTAGAACAACAAAATAAAATACGCTTTTTTCTCCAACTCATTGAAACACATTGAGAGAGAATCCCACAGACATTGCCTTATTTTGCCAGCTGTAACTTAACATGCTTATGTTTTCTCGGCATTGTATTGTTTTTTATAAGTATGAAAAGGTTTGGTAGTTATTATAGATGACTCTTATTTACCAGACACCACGCGCTGTCATCCTTGCCAAATGTTGAAAATTACACTGATTTTATTTTCCCTTCAAAAACCTCCACGATGCAATGCTGCACGTGGATTATATTCCATGTGAAAAGCCCCTTCAACGAAAGTGAGCACGAGCGTTTTAGAGCAGAAAGAAGAAAAATCCCTCTCAAAATAAAAAAAAGCCCATCAAGTCATCTCATGTGTTTGTGTGAGGTTGTAAGGATGGCAAAGGGTCAGCTTCCACTTTATCCGGGTGTTTCTTTTGATAAAAAATCCGTTTTTATCCCAGCTGAGCACGGCAAGTAACATCTGTACCCAGAGTATTTTACTTTGGTAACGTTTCATGTAGTGAACGAAATGGAATGACCGTTTTGTCTACTTTTTACTTTTATGAAGATAAAGCCAAGCTAACCGAAGCCAACTTTTGTCCTTGAGGCAAAAATACACATTTTGGAATCCCACTTCTTTTTCTTTTCTGGGAAGAAGGGCAATGAATGAGATTTGGAAGACAAGGAGGGAGTGGAATAAGAGAGGGATTTTCTCTATTTTCCTCTCTTTGGAATCACTAGAGTGGCAAAAAAATTTACAGACAGTGCAATAATATCCTATGTATTTTTGCTCAGATTTAATAACCTGTATTGTACTACAAAAATGAGAGCAGCTAAAGATGGGGGATAACTGTTTGCAAAAAGTAAAGAATCTTGCTTCGCCTTGCACAATTTAGTAGGGACTATACAACATGAGAAAAAATTTGATGGGATGAGATGATGCTGAGATGATGATGGTGGGGATCATCTAGCCATATTATTTTCTCCCAGTTTGTCTTCAAACCTTCTCAGTACATGGTTTTTCCTCTTTTGAAGAAAAATTGACAAAAACTTTGCGAGAATTCAGAAAAATGTATTCTCTGTGTGTACAATCCATAATACGTCCATACAGTTCTCTATTCAGGATGACAACTAGGTGGAATAATCCACGGAGTAGAATGATAAATTCGTCATCTATGAAGCGTAAAAGTATTCCATTAATACTCTTGAAAATCTGCTCACATTTAGCATAAATGGCTATTGAAAATGAAAATATGTCAACTACATGGAAAGAATTTTTAAAGAAAAAACGACACAAAATTAATCATACAAATAATCCTATCCGAATTTGAGTGTGCGAAGAGGTTACACATTTAATATTGAAAATTTTGTGAATGAGGCTAGAAAATGCTTTAAAAATGAGGAAATGCTTTTAAGACTAAAGATAGGCTATTCTTGACAATTTTTTTAGTATTCATGGAACAATTGGAATGAGGAATCCTCATTTTCTCTACAGGAATTCATGTAAGTACATATTTAACAACTGTAGTATTGCTCTCTTCTGTGTGTAGTACGATAGCAGGCCTTAAGTTCATGGATGAATGCCAAGGAGAAATGGTACATCCGTGTTTCATTCTTCACGTATGGCAAAGCAACATCTACAAGATCATTCTTGTGCTCCTTCTGGAAATTGAGAAACATTCCTTTGCAATTCTATTCGCCGTGTGGACATGAAATGATTATGATATCATTTGTGAAATATTTCGTTTGTGTGTGTGAGAGTGTGTATGTCGTGTCGTCGTGAATTACAAGGCAACAAAATTCTTTGCCCTTGTAAAAGGATGTTTTCAAATATATACATGTATATACCGACATACCAAGGCTTGTACATAATCACAATACAATCTGCGTGTTGTAAATGTTTTTAAATAGTTGTTTGCTTCATATAAAATTCATATAAAATGATATTTTAATCGCAAATGTTTACCTTGAACAAACAGCCCTACAAACATTATCGACGTTTCTAAAAAAGCATCGTTCGAGATGGTATCTCTTATCAGCCTACAAGAGCTTTAGAATTGTTTTTGCAAGTTTCGATTTGCATTTAGCAATAAAAAATAAACACACTGCGTTTTGCAATAACACTGCGTTTCAGCCTTTCTCTAAATATAAATCAATAATAGGTTCACTACACACTGTGTATTTCTTTACTTAAAGCAAGCATTTCGCAACCGACTGGAATCTGAAATCGGATTAAAAGCAATGAATTCTCGTCTCTGTGTAGAGAAAAACAATGTATTAACACTTGGCTGCTCATCACATCACTCGAAAAACGCTTACATACAGTCTATTCCAGTATATTAGCTAAGTACTGTTCAATGTGATGATGATGTTCTTCCTTTTTATGTACTTTCCCTACAAAGTAAACACATTCTAGCATTCCAATAAAGGATTCGAGAGAGAGAACAAGGCACTGCATCCAAAATGCCTTTCATGTGTCTAAAGTGTGAAAAAAACTCTCTCGGTATTGATGACCATGACGGTACCTATTTTGTCATTGAAGAAGCGATGGATTGTTCAGATTGTTAGAAGTACTGGATACTTCAGAGCTGGAAAGTACTTCATGTACTTTGGGCAAAGGCTTCTTCCTAATAGCCAGTGTTATACGACGGCATTTTCCTTCCTGTTCATCTTGTCTTTTTCGAGTCGCTTTTGCTGTGTCTCTTCTAGAGCGTCACGCTAAAAACCATGCTTTGTTGTCGTAGCATAACGCGAATACTCAATAATGGATGGGTGTCATTCAACTGTGTAACTTTTTCCTTTCTCTACTTAAAAACTGAAAATGCCTTTAGAACTCGCATTCCTTTCCCCACACGTTTACTTGTATTAACATTATTACCTAGGATTGCACTACAGTGCTTTCTCTTGATTCTCTTTTTTAAACATTTATGTGTGAAGACGAATTCATTCACAAGAGTGTACTCGGATGCCTTCAAGGTATCAGCTCATTTTTATGCATGGCGCTTACACTTTTCGGCTTAATCAGCCAATCATTTGCAGATATACATATCTTATTCCCGACTACGTACTAGTACGTACCTCGTGTATATGAATGAAAGATTAAGGCAAAGTGTGCACACAAACAAGCTATGCCTTACATGTAAAAAGAATCAAACATAACCTCTTTGCCGATATTGGACATTTTCCAGCACAAGAGCCCAACAAAAGAAGCCAGTCCGATTCTCGTATTTTATGTTACGGTTAGTATATCTTGTCCCCTGGTTGCTTGGATGGATTAAGGTTCACTTCCTTTTCACGCTGAACCTTAAGACCTGTCGCATGCTTCATGGACGACTACATAATAACCATAATAGTGAGCATTATTCCATCCGCCCGGGAAGCTCCAATATTTAAACCCGAAGAATTCAAAGTGGTCAGAGGTTCAGCAAGGCTAGTAACTTACGTGTATGCATCCAAACTTACATAATATCTATTTCAGAATCTTCATTGACTCTTCCAGACATCCACTACCGTCATCATCTTCCCCTTGTATGAACTGACTGTGCAAATAAGACAGAGAATTCTCTCCGACGCAAACGGGAAGACGACAAAGGACGAAGAAAAGGCCAATTTATTCCATGACATGTAGTAATGGCCGACATTTTGAAATGGTTTATTGGAAACAGTTATTCGGTAGCTATTGTGCCCACTTGCAAGAATACCTTCACATATAGAACATTGGACATGTGCTCTAGCTCATCCGCTTCTATTCTAGTGGAATTGAAAGATATGGATGGGGTACAGAGAGGGAGAATTTTTCATTCACGAAAAATTTACGACAGAATATACAAGGGATAGTAGTGTGATATGAGGTCGGTTTCCGTTTGGTATCATTGCATGCACGGCCACTGCAATATCCATCTGTCCAGTAGTCAGTAGCAGTAACCTTTCCTTTTGTGCGGTTGACAGTTGGAATAATTCTCCCAAGTTGCATACTATACTGGGTGAGTATTTGAAGTCAACTTTTTTTCATCGCATCATGTGACATATTATGCATGAAATACATTTATCATTCCTTTTACCTTTCAAGTGCCTAATCATTTTTGTCACCAACGAAGAAAACAGTTTTTCTCTCTTTTTAATGGAAAAAGCGGAAAATGTAGGAAACAAGGACATTGTTTGTACCTTGTGCATTGTGCATTACAGTTGTTCAAAAGTTGTAATCTTATGGAGCTGACGTAGCTCAAGTGAAAAAAGCTGATTATTCATGAGTTCAACCTACACCCTGAATAATTCATGGGACTTTTGTTCCTTGTTAATTAAATGAAACGTAGAAAAGGGAAGATGCACAAGAAAAGTAGCTCACAAACCAGCTGCCGCACTCCAACTGAGCCAGTCACTCAGTCAAGAAAATGAGGGCTTTCTTCCGTTCTCTTTTTATCCTCTTTGACGGTCATCTTCATTCAAAACCTGATTAGATTAGTAAAACCTGACGTGCAACTAGAAAGAGCAAAGACGGATTGTATGATCTGAGAGGAAATATCTTACATGTCGACTTTTTAATTTAACGTGATTTTCTAGCTTCCCCAGCAAAAATTCCCCTTCGACCCTACACAACTTTAGAATGATGAGAGTATTCAGTTTCCTTCCATCTGCAACCCCAGGAATGACACGCAGCTTTTATTGATATTACTTACGATACAGAGCGCACAAGGATAATGAGACTTTTTCTTGCGACACTCTAAATCACCCGTCACGAAAAAACAAGAAACCTTGTACTAAATTGCCTGGGATGAATGGCATGTTTTAAATCCCTTTTCACAAAACAACCCAGACCACTACTAGTGTAGATGTTGGGAGGGAGTGTAGAACATTTGCAATAACAATTCTTGGATGCATGTCGGCTGCCTATTTAGCTCAGAGTTTGACACTAGATAATTTCAGTGGAGCGGGAACGGGATACAAAAGTAAATAACTTTCTTTATAAAATATTCATTTAGCCCAATCACACCTACCATCCTAATCCTTATTTCATATTAAAAGTTATTCCACCTACTTTCCCCTTACTCTCGTCGACCCCTCCGAGAAAAAATCTCGTCTAAAAATGCAATTTTTTTATAGGATACAACCCAGATAACATCCTTGACAAAGCTCAAGGTAACTGCTGTGCTCATCCTGCTGCTCATTTACAGTTTTGAGGCGTCTCCTTTCCTTTCCACCTCGCAATATGCATTCTACCACCGTTCCTCCCATAGTTATCTTGATAAAGCCAGCGTGAAAAATTCGTCTCGGTGACTAGAAGCACTGAAGTAAGGACTTTTCTTCTTCTTTTTCTCTCCAAGTACATTACACACTCTTGAACTATGAATATATGCATAACAAGTCTTTGTTAGTAGACAACATGTGTACTTTTGGAAAACGTGCGGATATTCTCTGAGATGGAGATAGGAGATGGTACTTAAAATGGGTTGTTTCTACAAAGAGCCTTGTTACTACCAAAGTCACGACCAAAAGTTGTTACCCTTTTTACCATTTTTTCTCGTCTCCTCCTCATCTTCTCATCCGAAATGCACCTGCACACTGCGACCGGATCCCGCCACGTTTCTGAACTTGTCCCTGACTTAAGATGGGAGTAACGGAGATAGCAGTTTTTGTTGTGTCTTCCGACCTGGAAACATTCTGTACGTGGTGTATTTTTAGACGAAACTATACGACCGACGCACTCATTTAATTTATTATTGGGATTGGGTAAAGAAATGAATGAGGTAGCTAACGAGACAATATACCATAAAGAAAGTACACCATGTAGTTATTCCGCTCCATATTCCATATCCCATTTTCCTTCTATACCAACCGCCTAAAACTATAACACGCAAAAACAGTAAAAAATTGGGGAATGATGCATTCACATCATGGCACAACAAGCACGTGTGTACCGCGCCGACTACATTCACATTGAACATAACAGAAAAAAATAATACGGCACAATAAGTTGCAGTCACTTGGTCCTTGTTATTACAACAACTGCTTTCTCTCTCTCTCTCTCTTCTCCGAGTTTCCCATCTTGCTTTCACCGATAATCCAATAAGCCAATTCTTTCTTAAGTTATGAGCTCATGGTATATGACTAAAGCACATGCTGAGTCTGGATTCTTTCCTCTACCGCCGAAGGTCGTTGGCAAAGAGCAAACCAGATATAACGAACTATTCGCTATTTTCCTTTTCTTCTTTCATCGGAATGGCGGCAACCCCTGTTGTTTTCTTATGACGCTTTATTTCTATCTGACCAGAGTTGTGCATGTGCTATTTTGGGTGTGAAGGAGGCCTTCAGGTATTTGCACTATCACATTACCATAATAACACCTCTATCGTGTACCTTTAGTAAGTAAAAGTGTTCAGCCTGAGATGAGAGGGATAATTTGCAAGTAATAATTCATGATGAGGAAAACACCGATTCTAGCTTATTCTTTATTTTTCAGGGATAAATTCAAACTCAAATATTTGTCTTTTAGAAAGCTTAGGAAATTTAAACTATTTTTATAACCCCGGCATGTGTGTACATAGGAGGATGAGTACGTAAACAAAATTATTTGAAACCTTTTTACTCCCATCGTCTCACCACCACTGCAACCACTTCATTTGTAAAATTGTGTTTCGCTCTCTCCCTCTCACTGCTTAGCAGGGTAGCGTGGCTAAAAAGATTGTTTGAAGTAATAAAGTATGAGAAGGTGCCTGCTGATGGTACTTTGCTTACTTTCACTTTCCTCTTATTTTCCGCCTGAAATGAGAATTGCTCCCAGCAATGTTTACCTTTTAAACAAGAAAAGGTGTGGTGGAACATGAATTGTTCATACAAACTTATTTTTACCCAAGACAAGTTTAGAAACAGGGAGCAATATGGTGAAGCATTGCTTGGTCTTACAATCATTCAGTCAGTTTTAAGGCTGGATAAAAACGTAAGTAGAACAAGCATGAGACTTGTTTTGATGCAACGTATTAGGCGTTTTATTGGAAAAGACCCTTCAGAAAACTGTCAAATTGTTTTGTAAAATGAACACAAAAACTGACTTTCCTCGACAAAATGTATTCTACTTTCTTATTACAATCACAAGCAAGCGTTTCATTTTAGATCTGTGTCCCAGAATAAGAAACTCAGTGTAAAAGTATATCTGTACCGTGCAGTTGTGCCAGTTTTCTCCCTAAGTAGGTATCACATTTTTGTACAAAGTAATAATACAGTGTTAGTTTCACAGTCAGTTTACTTCGAGTAGCATTTCAGAGAGGAAATAAAAAAAGACAGAGTTGCACACAAAAGGACAAAAATATAAGCTTCATGATGGGCTAGAGGGAGGAAGAAAAAAGAAAAAGTGAAACGAGGAGAGAAAGGAAAAAGCGACTCATAATAAGGGTAACAAAAGGACTAGCAATGACTGCCAAGAGGTTTTCTCATGGAACGTGACTGGAAACCAGAGAGCAGTTTTTCCCCTTCTTGAATTCCACATTCAACCCTTTTTATGTATTATCTCCTGTGTATGTGTGGAGCAGGGTTGTACCTACATAATATTTTATACATTTTTATAGTGTTGTACTACACGACGACAAGAATACTTTTTACGTTTTTTCCTTGTTTGCTAGATGACTTCCAAGACGACAACGTCCCCTGGTTGAGCAAGATAGTGAGGATCATCCCTAGAAAATGGGATGCATGATGCATGATGCATCACACATCAAACTAACTTATTACTTTCTCTCAGCTTTTGTCTTGAACCTTGTGTTATTTAAAGTGTCATGCATATATTATTTAATTAGGATTGGGATAGATACTTGTAAAATACAACAAATCATCTGAAGAACATCTTCTTAGTCGCATGAATGTCAAATCATTAATCTTAGAGACATTATAGTATAAAGCTTTCATGAAAGGCAACACCTGGCTGGTCTAATCTAATTACAGGTTGGTTGTAAACAGGCCTGTCCTTCTCATCTCCAGAAGGACTAAGGACTAGTGACAGTAAAAGGAAAACTTTGGTAATTCCCATTGGCCTTTCGTTTCTTGACAATATTGTTGTACATGAGTATAAGTGAGCACCTTTACCTTTACGTTACCTTAATTTTATCCCTTTAGGGAAAAAACATTTTGACAGCCGCAGGATGGCTGTAATCATCATCATCATAACAGTAATCATTCTAGCATCGCATCTGTCCTCCAATGTAGAGCAAAAGAAGAAAGCTATCAAAGTGCTTAATTAGACGATTAGTAAGACAATGAGCTCTATCATCTTCCTTTAACATCCATATCCTTCAATAATGACCAAAGTAGCAAACTCATCTAGTGTGTGTATGTGCGTAATAAGAGGCTGGTATTCCAAATTATACATCTGAAAATATCCCTCTATACCTTTCCAAGCCTCCTGCGAAGGTTGGAATGCACCAGTAGAAAAATTCCACAATGATGATGAAATTGCTTTCCCCTTTTTCTAACAAGCTAACTATCCAACTAGAGGACTGCCGTTTTTGATGGAGACCATTTCGAATTGGTCGTTTTATCTTGGAAACATGGATATAATACTTGGTCCTCCTTTCTTTGCCAAACTCATCGCCAGTTGCCGTATTGCATCATCATAATAATATCAATATCACAGATATACTCATAGATGCTTACACATATATCGCATCCGTTTACTACAAATCGGAGGAAGTATAGTGAGAAGGAAGAAGAACAAGAGAATTACTTTTTCTTTCTCTTCCTCAGCGACATAATATGACATACATATGCCTAATGCATTGCTCAAGCGGATGATGATGATGATGATTATGGCAATATTGGTACAAGTAACTTTTTCCTCCTTTCACCCTCCGCCGTCTCCCCCTCCCTCATCATCATCCTTCTATGATCAGCTATAAACCTATAAATGCCAATAAGTGTATACACAAGTTTTCTGCTTTTTCTATGAAAGCTGATGCCATAGATGTAAACTTTTTTCTACAAGGAAGCTCGCGCACTGGGTGTGCATTACCACCATCACGGAGGACAAAGATCCAGAGTAATATTCTTATTTTTCCAATATATATCTCTTGTTAGAAAATAAAACATATGCACTTCGTCGTCTGCAATAGCCATTGCCATAAGAAGGAAATATATAGAAGGAGATGAGGAAACGAATTATACTATGGATCACTTTACTTACTTTTTTAGAATATACAAAAAGCAATAATGTACAGTAATATGGACTTTGGAAGTTATTGGAAAACGGATGAGATGTGGAGAGCTAGATAGTCTGGTGACATACTTCAATGCACTTTTACAACTATAACCTCGGCTCCACGCTATGTATTTTTTGGATTTAATAATATAGGCGGATGGGCAACTGAACGACATATTGGTAATCGTATTATTTGTCATGTACATCCGTATTATTCTCTATCCAAATATATGTGCCAGGATATAATATCCACATATTTTTGTGTAGTGCCCACTTCAAGATACCAATCCATAAAAGCATCGTCTCCATCTTCCAATTCTTTTTGCAGAAATTGGGTTCGGTTCTTGAATCTCGGGATGGAGCAAAGCCCAGTCTACAAGAGGTATAAAGGGATAAATACTACGCTTGTTGCAGTAAAGACACAAGGCGTACATTTTCCATGCTCATATGTAACGGGTATAAATGTATAAAGTTGGTCATAAAAAATTGGTAGGAAACACACAGACACAATCTAATACATTTTTCCTCCCGATGCTACCTCTGTTACTAGTCGGTGTGTATACAATAAAAATTGTACTATGCTAACTTAGGTATTTCTCCTACATTTTATAATATATCCGCCACCGTGTACCAATATTGCTTGTGGGAAATTGCTAAGCTTGAGCACAACAGCCCTCTTAGTTTCTCTTAAATTTTCCAGACAATTTTCAATGAAGCCACCTTTCCTCCAAAGACAACTTTTTCTGTCTTCCTCCCCCAAAAAATAATAAGAGAGGCACAGGGCAAACCAAAAACGAAAGATGTTCTGGATGGCCTGCTCCTTCAAGTTTCTTCAGGAGTGGGCTCAAGTACGCACTCCTGAAGTCCTTCCTGCTACTGGTCTAGGTTTCCTACTACATACCTCGTCTAGTTGCTTAAGAAAAAATCTTTAAAAGAGTCTGCAGTTCGTTTTTTTACGAGGACCAGGGTAAGACCAGGACCAGGACATCACTGCTATGTACCACCACTCTAGCTTATACACTTGATGATATATTGCCAGTGCTATGGCGAGCGCAATAAAGTAGGAAAATGCTTAACTTGAAGAACACTTTTTTGTTCTTCCACTTTTCTCGTTTTCTTCGCGGAAAAAATGTGAAGGGGAAAGGGGGTAGGCGGTTTGTATGAGTACTCAAAACCGCTCTCGCACCCCAAAGCAGGACGAAAAATAAATGAGAAATTTTCAACTTTCACTATTTCCCATCGTCGCCATCATAATCATGTCCTCTTGTCTTGTCTATTCTTGCATAAACAATGTGTCAGTAAATTCGAAGAATGTCTCCGTGTTTTTCAAACTCATTTACCTCACTCCAGCATCCAGCATCTTAGTGAGGGGCACGTTCTTATACCCGGTAATTTGGGAAAGAAATAAAGGAAGCCCTTCTGAAATGCTTTGCTTTCATTCCATTTCACTCATCTCGAAAGACTTT
>JAHZNA010004151.1:0-15052 GCA_027743935.1 Sinodicranocentrus sp. ZH6
AATGACTGCGGTTAAAGATAAAGAGTTGACACTGGTGATGAGTGCTGGTTGTGTGGGAACCGTTGTTTGAAAATGGAGAGTGATGAAGAGGATTCTTTGGGATGGGGAACTTGTTTCAAAATGTTGTTGCAAAGGTATTCAAACATGGATACGGGTAAATTGGGCGATTCTTCAAGTTTAGGAGATTGTGACGAAGTGAGATTTTGTTGCGAGTGTAGAGTCGTGATGAAGGAATTTCTGGAGTGGTATCAAAATCTTGAAGCGGTTCTTCTCTGCCTTGGAAATATTATTTTGTCTGTGAGCCAAATTATAAGAAGGAGGGAAGATATCAAGGGTCAACTTAACTTGGGAAGGGTACCTCATGGTCAATTGGACGTGTTGAGGAATAAACTAATTGTAAAATGTAATCAATTTTTTATGCAATTCCCATTTCATAATCTTAATCATTTCCCAAAACTTGAACCTAATTTCGAACTAAATTGTTTGAACAGGTCAAGATAAACTTGTTTCCAAGTCAAGAGTACAACTGTCCACTGTTACAATTATGGAAACCGATAAGCCCAAATTAAGAGATACATCTAAACTCTCAAGAAGGAGGAAAATAGAACAAGCTTACGCTCCCCTAGAAAAGTTCGAAATGGAAATCCCTCCTGCAAGTTCTGCAACAAAACATTCAGCCACATCGGAAATGCCAAACAACATTCAATCGGTGTCATACCTTCCTCCACTTCTCTTCCAAGTTACCTCCTGGCACAGCTGAACCTCAACTGAAAAACGCCATCAAGGCCATTTTGAAAAAAATGCATGGGTGGGTAGTGACGCCCATCTTCGCTGTTTACCTTGCAACAAGTTTTTCCAGAGGAGATGTGATCTCCATCTTCACGTAATGACAACTCATTTGCATGAAGTCATCAAGATCCTTCAAACTAAAGGAAAATTGTTAATTCCTCAAAATCATCAGTGTATTCCGTGTAAAAAAATCTTTTAAAACCAGAGGAGCCCTTTATCTTCACAAGAAATGTCACAAAGTACGCCCCCAATTGAAGAAAAGGCGGTTATTAACAAGATCTAGTAGAAAATCAAAATCAAAATCTTTGAATGGGTTACCCCCCGTTAAGCAATATTCGAAGAACAGGAAGAAATCCAACTGTGAATTCTGCAGCAAGGTGTTTTACCAGTCAAATTAATACATACCGTCATTCCATCCAGCATCATGCATTTCTACATTTTTCGAATCAGTTGCACCACCAAAGGTCAACTTGACAAAGCGGTGGATACCGTTACAGGAAAAATGTTTGATACGATAATAAACAACAGTCAGAAATGTTCAAAATGTCGGAAAAGTATCCGGGGTCGAAGTAATTTTGGACTTCACACCATTTCCACTCATTTTGATGACGTTTTACAAACACTCAAACTCAAGGGTTCAAGTTGGTTCATGTCCCAAGTTTGAAAGAAATCGATAAAATAAAGGGACAGGTTGAGAGAGGAAAATGCAAATTTTGTAGTAAACCCTTCAACGGCAAATCATACGTTACCCGGCATTCCATTGATCATCATACATTTCTACGCATTTTTCCAAAGACTTACCTCCTGCCATAACTCAATCTCAACTGGAAAAAGCTATATCGTCAATAAGGGAGAGAAACGTTGAGAGGAAAACTAGGAAATGTTCAAAATGCAAGAGAACTTTTGCTTGGAAATGCGAACTAAGGTACTCAAGAAATCTCATGAATGGGAGTCAGCAAAATGTCCGGAATTCCTCCAAGGAAAGTGAAACTCCTCAAAAAATAAAAGAATAAGAAGGGCAACCTCATTACTTCCCACTTATCCGTTATCTTAGAACAAACTTGAGCTCGAGTATCCTCCCAATAATTTGTAATTGTAATACCCCTCAAGCATCCCTTGTCAGAGAAAACAGGAAAGACTTGACTTTGAGTCCCCCCAAGGTCAACTTAATAGGTCCTTTGAAATCCAAACGTGAACTTGACACTCACAAATGCTCGTATTGTTCACGTTCGTTCAAGCTAGAAAACAGGCTAACTCACCATTTGACGACGATCCATACCAGGGAACTATTCGAAAACGTGCTTCGGCTTCCGAAGGATATCACTGACACCCAGTTAAGAGCTGGGATTTGGGGGCTTATCAAGAGTAGCTCTGCCACGAACAAGTTTTCCTGTAGCTTGTGCCCTTATTCCAATTCCAACTCGAGTGTGATGAGATGAAGGTGCACATTTTGAAAAATCATATTGACCACGTGCTCACCTATTTACGAGTTAAAACTGAAGCCTCAGAGGAGGATGAGAATTCTAAGGAAGGTGAATCAATAGAGTTGTTAAAATGTAAATTGCATCAATTGGTTTATGAAGAACAACGTGAAGTCTTTAAAGGGGTCACGTAGCTACTTGAGAATTAACAAAGATTGTTCAGAGGCATAGTACAATGATTTTTAATTTATAAATCCAGTTGTGAATGCTTATCAATGAATTAAAATGCTCGTCGTTGAAGACGCTGGACTTAAACACACAGTAGACAGTGCAGAAAGATAAGCAATGAGAATGTGAGCTGCTCGTCATGTGTCCTTCATGAAAATATGTAGATAAGTACGTGGGAAGAAAATTGATGATATGGCTGTGCATCGTTTACAAGAAGTTACCAGTGACCATTTAATGTTGTTGTGTATGTGGAGAAAAAACCTTGGTCAACTTCTTTATGGACAGGATAGCCTAATCTGAAGCACTATTACTTATTCATCCTGATCCACCACCATGCAGTGTATTTAGTTGATGACGAGAAACCAAGAAGAGAAATATTGCCAGCTGGTTTGTAAAATTGTATATTTTTTGAAATTGTAAATATTTCAATTTGTAATTGCTAACTTTGAAGTTAAAGTTGACCTTGATGTCTACGTGGAGTGTTTATTGTGTGCAAACATTTGTTCGAAAACGAACTTTGAAGAGGATTTAATGGGCTATGAGGCTTCGCTCAAAATGTTGTTAAGATATTTAAACATTGATTACAACAGTGAGTTAGTTAGTGAAGGGGTGACATTCTGTGACAAGTGTGGTCCTGCAATGGCAGAGTTTCTGGAGTGGTATAGGAATCTTGAAGCTGTTCGTCTTTGCCTTGGTCAATGTATTTTTGTTGTGTTCGAGATTTTGAAGAAGAGGGATAATCTCAAAGGAGACTTATCAATGCTAACAAATGGACAGTTTAATTTGACTGGTTTGGACATTTTAAGGAGGAAAATAATTTATAAATGTAAGCAATGATATATTTAAAAAAATCATTACCAATTACCAATATTTTTGTCGTGAAATTAATGTTTGTCTTCTAATTTTAATTAAAACAGGTCAAGATAAGCTAGTTTCCAAACCACAGGTAAAACTGGACAAAGTCAATATCCAACAAATTTCCACGCCAGTGTTAAAAACCGATATACATGAGAGAAATTTATCTTCTATTAAAAAACCTGAGAAGGAAAAGCCCACCTGTGAATTCTGCCCGATGACATTCTACCAAAAGGACAACGTTAACCGTCATTCCATGCAGCGTCATACATTCCTCCACTTTTCCTCAGAGTTACCACCCAGCACCACTCAAGCCCAGTTGGAAACGGCTATCAAGGTCATAATGGGAAAAAACCTGGACTGCAATAATCCATCAGGGCCAGGGTGTCATAAATGCAACAAGGTATTGCAAAACCAAAGCAAACTCCGGCTTCATGTCATCACAACCCATTGGAGTGAGGTTAAACAATTTCTACAAAATGGAAAAATTTATTCTCGTTCAAAACCAATCCCTCAAAGTACCTTTCACTTTTGTGGGATTTGTAAAAAAACCTTTAAAACTCGAAGGGCCCTCTCCATCCACAAAAACTCTCACCGGATGCACCCCCAAATAAAGAATAAGTTAAAGAAGACCCCCAAATCAAACTCTATTGTTGAAATGGAACCCCAAATATCTTCGGCAATTATCCCCATGGAAGGACATATAGTAGAAGGCAAGCCTAACTGCAAAATTTGTCTGAAAACTTACAGCTGTTTCCAAACCGCCCATCGCCATTCCAAATATTACCACACATATCTCCATTTTTCTGAAAAACTACCTCCAAGCACAACCCCACTTCAACTGGAGGAAGCTATCGGGACAGTTATGGAAGTCATCGTAGACAAAAACTCACTCACGAATGTCCCGATATGTTTTCCATGCAAGAAACAATTCAGCTGTCAAAGTTATTTCCGCAGGCATACCATTGCAACTCATTGGACTGAGGTTATCAACACCCTCCAGGGTCAGGATAAAGCATCCCTCTTAATAGCCATGAGACCTCCTCAAAGTAATCTTCACGAATGTGTCAGTTGTCGAAAATCCTTCAAAACTAGGGCGGCTCTTTGTATTCACAAGAAATATCACAAAGCTCACAGACCTAAAATGAAGAAAACAGCTAAGTCAAAACTTACAAAGCTGATTCCAGCCACGTGCAAGTTTTGCTCCAAAACTTTCAGCGATAAGAGGAATGCTAAACGTCACTCTCTGGATATCCACACATTTCCACATTTTTATGAAAAATTGCCTCTGGGCACGACCCAACCTCAATTTGAAGAAGCTATTAGGAACATTATGAAAACTATTATGGATAACAAGTCATTTCCGAAATGTACTCCGTGCAGGAAGGTCTTCCCTTCTCAAGGTTATGTGCGCTTTCACTCCCTCACCACTCACTGGAATGATGTCGTTGATCTACTCCAAGGTATTGGAGGTGATATCCATGGACATAAAGACATTCTCCCACTAAAACTGTCTAATACAAGAAAGACAAAAACCTCTAGAACTCGAGGTGGTGGGAGGCACAAGTGCAAATTTTGCAGCCAAACTTTCACCTCTGAACCGAGTGCTTATCGGCATTCCATAAATTGTCATACGTTTCTCCATTTTTCAGATGTACTGCCCCCTGGCACATCTCAAGCTCAGTTTGAAAAAGCAATTGGAATTGTTTCCAAGAAAAATCTCGACGAGCTGTTGTTGCATTGCTTGAAATGCCGGAAAACTTTTGGAGCAAAGAGTTTAGTTCGAAATCACATTGCTTTACTCCACTGGACTGAAATTGAAGAATGGCTCAGAGAAGAAGGTGCAAAACAGATTCAAAACGAAGAGACTCCTATTGACCTCCACGAGATTGGAGATCAAATCCTTTCAGCGGCGTCAAACGAGTTTCTTCAATTTTCCTTTCCGAACTCTTCAAGAAATGTTTTGAGTTCGGGAATCCTTCCAATAATTTGCAACACGGTTTCTCCAGTGAGTGTAGTCCCATCAAATGAAGATGCGAATGAGGAAGCTATGACTTCTATTGAGGTCACTGGGTCAACTTACTTAAATTCCAAAGCTGAACCCGAGGAGCTTCATATATGCCCTTATTGTTCACGTGCATTCAAGCTAGAAAATCGCCTAACTCACCACTTGACTACAATTCATACCATGGAGCAATTCGAAAAAGTACTGGTGACGAATTTACAAGTCAAGATAGAAAATCCAGAGGAAGTAGGGCAGCCTGAAATTTGTTTATTGTAGTTATTTTGACTCGATACTTCTTATTTAGCTTTATTATATGAAATCTAAGTTCCCAAATAAATCCCTTAAAACTAAAAACACGAGGTGTGTCTATTGCAAATGCAAAAAATGTATTCCAATCTTTTGGCATGCGTGCCAAAAAAAATAAACCACATAAGTATATGGAATCACCGGATAAAGATTTATTTAAAATTTAGAAAGGAACGCCATGATTTTCTAAAAGTTGACAACATGATTCTATTGTCTCACCAACCACATAAAAGCATATCGTAACTTCTGTACTACGTAAAATTTGGAACAAAGGAATTCAAATTTGCTGACCTAATTGGCTTCATAAAAGCGAAACAATGAGCAATTATTCTTATCCTTCATGCTTCAATTTTATGAGTCTGCTTAATAAATTCTTCAGGAATGGTTATTACTGCACTGTGAATTACTTCTTTGCTTAAATCTTCAATCTTGCTCATATCTTTTACCACTGTTGATTGAGCTTGGCTTGAGCCCCGAGAGAGAAGTTGCCGGAGATTAAATATTCCACTAGAAAAATAGCATATTTCAGCTTTAGTTACTTTTTGAAAAAACAAAGTGGAGTCATTTTTTTATTTCGAATCATGGACGGTAGTGACTCCGGAAGATTTGACGCGTGTGAGATTATTTTCAGCCAGATGCGAGCAACACAGAGATTAATTGAAATGGTGAGATTGGAATTTAAAAAAAACATATTTATTCACTAAAATAGTTTAAATGTTTTCTATTAATGGAATTATATGCTTTTTGGCACACGGCTGTGCATTTTTCTTGTGTTAACCTTGATTGAAGCTATTGGTTTTAATGGCTCATTTCGCCACGAAAAGTTAAAAATGGTGAATTGCTTGTTTTAATGGCTCATTGTTTATTAAAATGATATTTGGTGAAAAAAAGTTTTATTGTTTTTCTTCAGCTCCGCCAGGGTCAGGACTACTGCACAGAAAATGAATGCTTGACTGAATGTAAGCTATTTAATTTTTCCCATTATGTTGCATGCATTTATTTTTTTACAGAAATTTGCAATAATTTGTAGTGCCAAATGTCCCAAATGGGGATTCTGCCACAGGAATATGGTTTATTGGATTTTGGTTTTTGATGGCTTTACTCTTGTTTTTCTTTCGGTCGAAAATAACCTCTTCCACGAAGAAATTTGACAACGCAGGAGTATGCAAATAATTTGAGATATGATTAAAGATAATGTTAAAATTATGCAGGAATGTTTATTTTAGAAATATTTTCTTCTTCTTAATTTAGCAGCCTAATTACGACCCACCGGCTCCTCCCCCTTCTTTATTTTGATCTAAAGATGTTATACGAGAGGATATCACGTAACTCTTCATCAGATCAATTAATCGGATTTACAGTAATAAGTTTACTTATGTGACTTATTTCATAAAATGTTCTTTGCAATTTGATTTATTTTATTTTTCACATTTTGTAGCAAAATATAAAAAAGTTTAAAATCCTATGCTAGCTAAATTAGTTTTTTATTCCATCAACAATTCATTGTGAGAATAAATACAATTTATCCTGTCCTTTATGCTTCCTTTTTCTTCCGTGTTTAGTGGATCGGAGATTCCAGATCAATGTATTTTAGTAATTCTCCATTCCAACTAACAAGCAATGTCTTCTTTCTGTTTTACAGAACAGAATGGCTCAAAATTTTAGATTTATTTAGAAGAATATAATAAAGGATTATGACCAAAATGGTAGCTCCAAATGTCCAGCCATTCCAGAGTTCTAGCCACCGAAAGTTTCTGCGTTATTAATGCCCTTACAAACAATTTATTATACCTTACTACACAGTAAAATTTACAGATCGTTCAAGGACATAAATATTCCATAACTATGTTATATTCCACTACATGATCTCCAAAGTTAAAAAATATATAATCATATCATATGATAGTAAATATGACGTAAATTTAAAGAATTTAAGTGAACACGCAAACAACATTGGAAATTGATTTTTTAAAACATAATGCGAAATAATTAATCAAGTTTTCATCCATCTCAGTGTAAGATTCGACAAGTTGGTCTTCGCCTCGAGTTGATGATTCCTCTTGATATGCATTAGCGAGGGCTAGCTACTTTAACTTAGCGTCACCGTAATAAAAGTTCATACGGTTCCACTTTGGGGACCGTGCAATTATTCACATTGTTTGATGATTGGGTTAATTCTGGAGTTAATTAATTGCAAGATCGTCTCCTTGAATGATTTGTTTCTTCATCGATTTCTCAAATTTATCTAGTCTGTCTTTTGAAGTATGCTAGTTTGATAAACTTTGTTATCTTTGACAACACTATTCCTTGGGTCGTGCAGATATGCCAACTGGAAGAAGTCAGCTTCCTCGGTTTGTTTTGCTACGTTTAATTGTTTGATTAACAGTTTTATTTGTATTACTATTACTTTACTTCGAAAGCGTACATTTGAATTTTTAGAGCCTAACGACCGAGTCGTCCACTTAAACTTGGATCCTAAATTTCTGTAGCCTACTTATTGCTTGGTGGTCGCTTTCTTAAAGGAAGTGGCTATATTCAATAATGCCACGAACAGGGTCAATAGCAATTTTTTTATATTGAATGTCGAATATTTTTGCTCAGTACTTGTAACAGTTTTATTTGCAAATCATATCATCCATGGTGTCAGTGACCAATATTAATTGCATTAGCTGACACATCTAGAAGTGGATTTCAATTATTAGAATATTTTTAAGATGATGATAATGATGAAATATGGATAGCACATGAAAGTTTAAGTACCTAGACATAGCTGGTGCCGTAGCGTATGTTAAGGTATGTTACTCATAGTCCTGGTTGGCATCATGCTGATTTTACCTCCAAACAATACGCTGCATAGGGATGTAATCCTTGGCCACACAATTGTCCTGAAACCTTTGAGCACGAAATGATGAGGAATGTAGCAGTGTGGTTGGATTCGAATAGCCGATAAATTAACTTCCCTCATATGTCCTAGCAGTGGAGTCATGGAATCGTAGAATTCAGGTCATTGCAGAAAGTTCCCACTTGCCGTTGTATACACTTGTTAGTTTATTTTTTCAAGAACAACAAAATACTTCTGTGGCAATAGCTAGAAGAAATGCTGGTGAACCTCTCAAAGAGAAAAGGTATGCACAAGCAAAACTAGACATTCGTCTGCTGAATATTGTAAACAGGTTTGACAGTATGAGTTTGGAAGATTTTATGGAAGGTATCGCCTGCAATATGACAAATGTAAGAAAATATAGACCACGTAATGATAATTAAGATAGTGATGTGGTTAACGAGGAGATAGATTTAGAGGAAGCTCAGTCACCAAAACGGCCCAGGCTTCTTAGATTCGATGAGGACGAAGAATTGACACAGATTCTACAGCCTAAAACATCTATTGTTGCTTTTGCATCTCAAAAAAGTACTGTCCCTATCCTAAAGCCTAAAAACGAGCCGTTAATAATTTCATTCCCCGAAGAAGTGCAAGAAACATTACCAAAGTTGTAGATTGTTAAAAATTGTTAATATAGTACGACAATGCCAATAAAATGTTATATATATGTATAAAAATCACCATCGCAGATTTATTTGGCATCGACTAAAAAACGGGTCCATTCCACACTCACTGAGGCAAACTGACGTTTTAGTCCTAGGCGTTTGATGCAACTTTCGGATATGAAGGTCGATGAGGATCCGCTGACAAGAAAGGCACGACAGGTTTGTGTTCCACCATAATTGTCGGCCACTTACTTTTATGCAGTTTAATTACAGAACCAGGCAAAGCTGCTGCTTGTTCTGTTGGTTGAAGTAACGGGCTGATCATTATTTGTTGCAAACATTAACATTATTTCATATTAACATGTTAACAATAATAGCATATTTATATTTCGTTAGTTCGTAATTTAGTAGTACGTGTTTATTAATATGTGTCTGTGTTTGTAACTTCACAGTTCCAAAAACTCACATTTTTGTGAGCTGAAAAGTTCAGAACATGTTAACCAACTGTTTACCTTTCTGTCGCACATATTGGCAGTCAATTCCTCCGGTCCCCTGAGTTCTACCACGCCATTCCGTCACGGAAGTTTGTGTTTTCCATAAGGACAATGCATTACGAGACACCGAGTAGGGGCATAGGTCGAATCCAAAGTAAGGCAATTTCGGAAGACATAATGGAAAGTAGCCTGGTGGATAAATTTTTGGTCGAATTCCGCCTCAGCCGTGGCAGTGGATGCCCATTTCTTAACCCGTTTGGACAGTCAAAAAACAGTTTTTCCTGAATATTTCTGGTGCATGTCATGCCATTGCCGGGCATTCAACGTGGAAAAATTACATACGGTGGCTAGCAGTTTGTCCATGTATCAGTTTAAAATTTTTATGGGCGGTGCGGAAGAAAAATCCACAAAACTTAATTGCGTAACCCGTGTGGACAAAGTGTATAAGGTCAGATGGAGGGTCAGAAATTATTGCTGGTTTTCATCCCGTATCCTCTTCTTTGGAACAGCACGTGTGGAATTAATTACATTGAATCGTCTTCCATAGATTAGTATGGTTATACTTGTAATATTAGACTCATAATGATATAGATGTGTTGGGCCTTATAGTTTTGTTGATGGTATCTTATACATTTTTAAAACTTGATTAATTGATTTAAGAAAGTGAATATGACAAAGCTTTCAAGTGAACAAGTAATTTACATTCAAAATTTCACTAATTGAAGGAATACTGTTTATTAGTATTGACACAATTTCAAAATAGTAATGGCGTACTTGAAGGAAATATTAATAAAACAACTACAATGAGAGAACTACAACTACAAGAGTACATGATAAATGATTTCATAAATTTATATACCAATTATCCAATCCGGCTATTAAACGGTGAAAGGTCTCCGGGTTACCAAAGTTAATGTCCACCTAAATCTTGCATTATTTACGATAGCTTAAAAAACTCCGAGCAAACATTTAAACTACTCAAATGTTATTTTTATCTGTATTTGTAGCTTTAACTGTAAGACATTCATCTGTTTTTACCAATATTAATTATACCAGTTTGTAGATCTCTTGATATAATTTAATCCTCATCTGATGCTAAGCTAAATACACATTTTTAATCCTTTCAAGCGCCAATTTTGATTGAACATCTAGCTAAAACAATAAAAGAAACAGAATAGGATGAAATAAATTGAACAGATATTAACTTTAAATTAAGGCAATATTATATTCCTGCATACCGGATTTCCCACCCAAAGACCCAAAGTTGAAAGCTTAGGCATAAGAGCAAATCCTCTAATTATCGATTCCCCCGTTAAATTCCAACCTACTGGTCTATTCCACCGTTCACTTTTACTCATTATAAACGTTTCCAGCTCTTTAAAACAGCAAAATAGGAATGCCAAAGAATGTCCATAAACCGCATAAAATTCTAAATGCGTTTACCTTTGAGATTTGTAACGCCAGGAAAACGCTCAACTACTTCCTCTCCGTCCACCATCCTCACGTTTTCCCCAATCACTGCTGAATCGCTAAGCTCATCACAGTAAATCTCCAGCTCTTTCAATTTTGGGATGTTTTGACACACCCAAGAAAATGTGCCGTCTTCCAGCGCCAATTTCAAAACGTTGATGTTCGGCATCCACAAAATTAATTGGTCTAATTCAGCATCCTTCCATTTCTTAAATGAAGAGTCTTTAAAAACTGTCAAAGATGTAATGGGAAGAGGGGCTCTTATTGGGAAAACGATGGGCATATACCCATCATCATCCTCATCTCTTGCAATATATCCTTTGGAGCGTGTCCTCATTTCCATTGATATCAGATTTGGTAGTTGGCTCAAAAACCCAAAATTGTCACAATCCCACACTTGCAATTTCTTTAGTGACTCTAGGTAGGGAAATGGATGAGGGTGTTCACAGTCCAATTCCAAGCATTCCAAATTCACACTTTGACTTTCCAAAAATGAAGAAAAAGCCCCCTGGTCATGGTCATACTTTTTAATAAACTTCATTCCTAATTTTTCCAGTGACACGTTGGCAGCTTTTAATTGCTGGTAGATTCTTTTTGTAATGGCTTCCCGGTCATAACAGTCAAATAAAATGCAAACTTCCCTTTGAAAATAGCATGGAAAGGAATTTACAAACATGTTATGTAAAATACTAAATACTAAATACATTTATAATTTTACTAACTCTCCCAATTTGAGGTCAGTAAGATTCAACATTGTGTCGTCCTCCTGTCTAAAGGTAGCCAAGGCGGTTGCGATTTCTTCGAGATGGTTGATATCAAAATTTTCAACAGACAATGTCTACAATTAATAGATACGATATGTGTACACGAATTTGAAAAGTGGGTTTGACTTATTTTTGGTTTTACCTTTAAATTTGGATAAACTGACAATAAATCAGTCAATGGAAGGTTTTGTCCCAGGTAACGATAAATACCCCAAGAGATATGAAGTTGACGCAAATTCTTTTGCTCTATCTGATGCTTATAAATGGGATCGAATTTTGAACTTAAACCTTGAAAAAATATTCGACTAGGACAACACGGTTCAAAAAACTCCAACCGCAGGGACTCAATATTTGGCGTATATTTTGAAAAAATGAGGTCACACAATTTCTGTGGATTATGAAATAAGCGAGCATCACAAAGTTCGAGAAATCTAATTTGTGGCCCAACTTTTACAAGAAAATTGTAAAAGGCTTTGGCATGTCTTTGAGTTGTTAAATCCATCAAACGAAAATCCCGATACCGTCTTAAAATGTTAGACAGGAAATGTGTGTGATTCGGATTGGCATAAATTTTCATAAATTGAAATAGCGTCATTTTATCCCGAGAACCTTTACAAACAAGGGTGAGGGGAGGACAAAGCTTTGAAAAGAAAGTGTCCGTTTCCTGCTTCCAAACGGTGTTTAAACTTCTGCATACTTTTAAGTTTTTCCAGTCCAAATATTTACAAATGTTTGCCACAATCTGCGAGAATAGTATGAGAACACTTTTGTAGCTAAGCTTTGCAACTTCCAACGATGATTTAGAATAAAGAGCCATGTTAATTTCAATTACGATCAAGTAAAAGGATTTAAGAGAATTCTTGAATGAAACAATGCCCTTTATTCAAAATCTTTGTTGCAAAACAAGATTGCAGAGTGTCATTAAAACTCCACAACACAATAATTTTTACTTTTTAAGATTTTTGGTTCCAATCTTACCAATTCATTTTCCATGGGATTATCCATATTATTAATTTCCTCAACTACTCTTGCCACATTATCCATACTTACTGGAGATGCCATTATGGAAGATTTTTAATGTTGATGGAAGATAGTTGATATTTATTTGAGATAATATTTCACACCAGGACTACAACACTGATTAGCTAATTATCTAAAGATGAAGTAAGTAAAAAACTAGTCGTAATATATTCTTACACTTTGTCCATTCGCATTGTTTCTCAAATTACCTTGTTGATTTCTTAGGAT
Source organism: Sinodicranocentrus sp. ZH6 (assembly GCA_027743935.1). Classification (NCBI taxonomy): domain Eukaryota; kingdom Metazoa; phylum Arthropoda; class Collembola; order Entomobryomorpha; family Entomobryidae; genus Sinodicranocentrus; species Sinodicranocentrus sp. ZH6. The sequence continues at coordinate 13,067 of JAHZNA010004151.1, forward strand.
ACCTAAAAAGTTTTCAGTAAGGCAAGGAGCATGACCGTGTTAGACAATAAAAAACAATTCACCAAATTCCTTTTATGAGACAGAAAAAACCAAATATTGAATGTATAGGTGGTAAAAGCAATTAAAAACCTAAATTTTAAATATTTCTATAAGCAATTAGTTTGCTGTAATTAATAATTAAAATGTTTTTACAACTTTATAAAAATGCTAAAGCACTCCATGTCATTTGAAAAATATGATGACTCAGGGAAAGAGCCGCATTAAATGTATACATTCACATAATATGGTGTGTTTGGCACTAATGGCACTATACGAGATGACTGGTTCTTGTAAGGATATATTTATATATAACAGACGATGAGATTTTTTACAGCTCAAGATTATAGATGCACGGAAATAGAAATAAAAAAGACTGTAGTTCAGCAAGACATATGCATCTACTTAGTTGATCTACTTACGTTAGTTCTGTCGAGTTGGACTTGACTGTAGATTTCAAGGAAATAATATTTTTCTGGTATATATGTTATATCATAATCATCACGCTACACCCAAGCAAACCTACCTTCGCCGAAGATAAAAGCTGGGATTTGATATGAATGCATGTGAGATCTGAGGGGAATTCTTGTTGACTTGATATCCTTTGCTTACTTTAAACCAGCAAAAATTACCATACGCACAAGCAAACCAACTTTGCTTCATTGGTATCTGAATAGCTTGCTCTAAAATTTTAAGTATAAAAGCAAAGTATAAAACAAAACATAATTTACAAATTCACATCATAGGCAAAGGCAAGGTTTGCATATATTATTATACTTCACCAAGCGACAAATCTCATCATAAATAATACATGGAACACAAAAATCCCACAAAAACTTGACACATTTCTAGCATGTATTTTTTCCCTACATTTAAAAAGTAGAAGAACATTTCTAAATCCTGAATCAAATAATTATGATTGGAAAAGCTATGTGTGAGCAACTTACCATACAGAAACATTTTCGATTGATATCTAAAGCAAAGCTTACATGAATCATTCTCTCAATTCTGGATACCACTTATATCAATAAGACTGGATGGCCAGGATGGACCTTAAATAAGGTAATATAGCCAGCAAGATTTTTAAAAAGATTTTCATTTTTTTCTCTTGACTCTCTAGAGTAATATTACTGTCTGTTCTCACATGTGGAGTTTCTTGGTCAGGAAAAACACATTTAGCCAATATTACTTGCACATTCGGAAAAAGGGAGGTCAGCATGGTGAACTAGTATCTGGTAACAATCGCAAGGGGCAGGTGTGGAAACATTTTGTGAAGAACACGAGTGTACTTTTTACTTGCACAATGAGCACAAAAATGAAATATATATATTTCTCTGTATCTTACCAATGTTGTCGAATTATGCCACTCAATATGACTCAATGGTAGTTTTTGTACATCTCTCGATCGGAACTTCGAGATCTTTCTAGTTTCTTGGTAATGTATCATATATACTTCACACATCGTTCAATATTTATCTTGTCGCTATGCATAATCTTAACTTCTTGAGGTCAGACTAAAACAGGGAAAATTGACGTTTAATGAATATGTGTTTAAAAATGTTTGCTAGAATGTTTAAAACTTCTTTGACAGTTAAATTTATAATTGAAATAATCTTTTTATTGAAAAGGAGAACTTCCGCATTGGGAAATATTGTAACCAAAGATATTATCAGAGACAATAAATTAATATCAAGCTATTTTCTAATACAGCAACGTATATTGAACCAAGTAGGTATTTCCTTTTGCGGGATTAATATAATTTAAAAATTTGATTTGGTTCAATAACATTTATATCGTGTCTGTATAACGTGCCTTTACGACTGTCTGTCTCAAAGACTTTTGAAAGGCACGTAGCCAGTGCAATAGGTCTATAATTTTTAATTTTTGACTTGTCCAACGTCGGTTTTTTTAGCAGTGGTATAATGTGTACTCTTAACATTTCAACTGGCA
>JAHZNA010004152.1:0-24076 GCA_027743935.1 Sinodicranocentrus sp. ZH6
TCACGGTTAATAGTTATCTATTTAAATTGATGATATAGACCAGTTGGTTCATTTAATAAGTGACGTCTTTCGGAAACTACAAGAAACCAAAATTTTCAACTCGTCCTTTTAGCTAGCTAATACCTTAAATGTCCTTTGGAATATCATAATTTATTATAATGATTGAGTACAGGATATTACTATGATATTAGAAAGAGGTTATGTGAATGTCAAATAAAACTACACGTTTGGTTGTTAAGCACAAGTGTACTGCATTTCCATTAGTATCATCAATAATCATACAAATACATTGCCGATTATCGATTGTCCAATGATTTCTTCATGCGGTTGGGGCAACTTGATAAATATTCGTGGAAAACGTCGATTTGCAACCGCGGGGGTGATGGGGTAACTGTCTAGTATGCACTAATAATGGCTATCAAAATGCACATTAAACCCTACCTGTCATGAGATGTGCAATACTTTACTAATTACTGAGATCGCCTAACACTAATGCACATTCATGTCACACTCTGGATCTTGTTAGATAACGCAATTCGACTGGCTTGTGATGATCGGAAGCTGCAGATCGGATTATCCACGGATAATGAAATAGTGATAACTGAGGTATTTATGAAATAAATTAATTGCTGGAAAATCAACAAGAAATAAAAATGCTGAAAAACTACACACAAAAATAATATTAAGCAAAGCAAAGGAATCAACTACGGTTCCTTTTATTCTAAGGGAAAAATATACTCTGAAAATGATAAGCAATGTTTCAACTTCAAGCGATATTAAACGACTAAATATTTCTTCTCTCCTCTCCTAGAAAAAACACAAAACATAAAACACAAAATATCATGACATTCACAAATACACGTAATAGAATATTTCATTTTAAACCAATGACATGCATACATAAATATTATACTGACAACTACATGACAAAAATCAATGCATGTAGATCTCTCCTAATTCACTTACAATTGTCATTGTACCTTTCTTAAGATACTGAAAGGTATCACACAAATATTCATCACTTCATGCTAATTTACATATTATGAAAATTAATATTGTTTTGGATGTTGGTCAGCTAGTGCAGTAGATCACAGCTTGACTATTGTGGTGTATGGCCCTGCTTATAGATTACAAGATTTACGAATAGTTCCTTCAAGCAGCGTTTTTACTCACCAACAATAATTTCGCCAATAACTTATGAGCATATCCACATTTTGGACTTTGATATTGTCTCCTTGCAATTTGCATCATGCCCTCTATACCACCTATTCCGGTTTATTGAATGAATAAAATTCTACAAGAAACATTTTCCATTATGAAAAGCAATGTAATAAATGAAACATTCGGAATCAATTTTTGTTTCATTTTAATACTTTTAAGTTTTGTCATTTACAATTTATAACAATTACATACAATTAACTACATATATAGTAAAAACATTGGAGAGATTAAAGCAGAAACAACAACACCGGGAAGTATTTTCCATGTAAGAAGCAAATTACACTGGTTAGAGCTCGGGAAAAAGTCTTCGACAAATTACTAACCTGATAGTCTTGCACTTTTGATTAAACGATGAGGCTATGAACTCCGGTTTTTACACCTCCATTCTAGCATTCGTTATAAAGACGAGTGAAAAGTAAATGATGACTCCTGATTCCAGGTCACTCCGACCGCCACAACTCAACCCATTCTTGTTTTTGTTGCAGCTAGGAATTCTGAAAATACTAATTTAAAAACACTAATATCGATTTTTAAATTACAAAAAATCTATATTTTTTATCCATGTTTAGACAAAGAACTAGAAAGGATATACGTTGTAGCTTCCGTTTTACAAGTTCTGAGTTTCATACAAATAAATACGGTACAAGTTGTGAATTTTTACTATTTTTTATCAAAAGGGAAATTACACTGCGTTGGAAATAAGTGATTTTTTTTGGGATAAAACCACTTGCTATTATGCCCACCATCCTCATCATCATATTTGATGCTGGCAACACTTTTGAAATCCAAAATGAAACTAATTTACAGCGATATGTACCGTCTGACCATTTTTCAATATTTTATTTTACGCAACTGGCTTTCAACCATCACATATTTGTTTGGTAAAATGATGGTCCTTCTACACACAAGGTAAGTTAGTGATTAGTTATTTCAAATTGTACTACTGCATGACAACGCTGCGTTTTCTCAGAAATTTATCTTCTACAAAAGATGTCGTCGAACTTCTCGGCTTGAGAACAGTTGGACTTGTTTTTCTCCCCTCTTTGAAATAATTTAAAACTGAGCGGGTGGACCCTAACAGGGTTTGGAACATATCCAATTTTGATGGCTTTGACTTGTTCGGCTGTTGGTCTTGCTGAGCGCCACTAGTGCCACTTTCCCCGCGTCGTTTATTTAAGGTGGAGTCTGATTTCTTTGAGCTAGCATCATTCGTGTCGCCTTTTACTTGAGAAATTTCGTTGGTCTTTTTGTTTCCACTAGTTCTTACATACATGGTGCTGTTGTGTTGGGTGCTTTTATTCAAACTGTGAGGTTTTGCTGTGGTGCTAACCGCTTGGGTTGTTAGTGTCGAAGGTGATGATGTCAGTCTATTGTGTTGCCATTTGCTGTCTTCGGCAGCTGGCCGCTTTGACTTTCTCTTTTTCTTGGGCGCCTTCGTCGCCAAGTTATCAAATGCTGTAGGTAGCGTTGTAAGCTTTTGTAGTAATGGCGTCACTGACTGTAACGGTGGCATAGGGTAAGACTTCATCATCATCGGCATTAGTGTTGGATGTGACGGTTGAATTTGGGGTATAGCATGGGGGTAGTGGGATGATCGCGGGCTTGGACCGTCTAGGTATGGTAAGTATGTTCCATTCTGAATGTATAACGTTCTTCCAGCAAAGTTAGGGCCAATACCGATTTCATGTCTGTCTGGTGGGCCAAAAGAAAAGAGTCTTTTAATAGTTCCTAACAATCCTACCGGACCATGTCCCATGGGTGGAAGGTGGGGTCCAATTCCTAATTGATGAATACCACTTTGAAGAGATGGGGGCGGTGGAGGAGGTACTTTACTGGGAACCAACATGCTAGCACTTGGCAGTGGTATCATTGATTTAGGTGGAAGGTTTAAGCGACTCTTTCTAAAGAAAGAATTCATTAGTTTGGAGGAGAGTGTTGCAGGTCTTCGGCCATCGTCAATTGGAACGTTTGAGCTTCCCACCATTTCAGTTAGATGACCCTTGAGAACACCTTTTAAATACTCCTTCAACTCTGGGTTTACCATAGCTTGATATTTGCTTTCCATCGTTACTTGGTCTTGGTCTCTGTTGAACCAAGACGAGCCAGGTGTCGCCTTGTTGATTGGGTATTTTCTAGAGTCGCCAGGTTTTTCGTCTACCTTCATGCTCTTGTCAATCATCATAGATTTGTGGTCCGAGTAACTGCCTTGGCTTCCCAGCTTTGAATTTAGGTTAATGCCCTGTTGTGCGGTGGCAAGTTTTAAAGCAAGTTTTTCCGCCAGTAAATCTAATGCTGGCTCATATTCCATGAGTTTATTTAACCTAGTAGATTTCCCGTCCATGCCCATTTGGGGGAAATAACGGTTAGCTGTTGAAGAGGCGGATCCGAGCAATGCATTCAGAAGGCTTTTCTCTCCTCGGAACTTGGGAGGAAGGCGTGGCTTTGAGAACACGTTATGATTAGACGAGGATGCGGCTTCTCCAACGTTCGTTCCGACTGGAATTAGTACTCCTGTAAATTCACAAAGATAAAATAAATGTGTTCACGTTAATGTGGCGGTGGATTTGTATTAGAAAATTGAAAAATCTTACCATATGGCGTATAAATCGCTGATGGTGGACGCTTCTTCGACTCCATATATTTTTCCATCATTTTATCATAGTGTGTTTTAGCCAAAACCTGATACATTTGATGTCGGGGATGAACCGGGACCGCTTGAAATCCTGGTCCAAGAGGTGGTTTCTCTCCAGACGTGAAATCCGCCATTGAACTAGCTTGTATAACAGGGATTTCTTTTGAAAGTAGAGATGGTGGTGAGGGTCGCATTGCCTCTTCTGGGATGAGTTGGGGGAACATAAGAACATACGGTGTTTTGCTAAAAACTCGTTTTCCATCCTTTTTGCCGTGCTTCCCAGGTAATAATGCATTCGCAGTCTTTTGATCTTGTAAATCATGACCATGGGATTCCGCATCGGTTGCATGGAATTCCGTCGGCTTGTAATCAACTTCTCCAGGAGGTTTAATTAGACCACCTCCTGGTAAGTGGTCATGTTCAAGGGAGTTGTGTTCTGGATACGGTTGTTTAGAACCATGATTGGAATAACTATCTCCATTATTGTTCAATGATTGTGGGTAGGTTCCAGAATGAATTTCAGAAACGGGACCAGAATATCCAGAGTCTTTTTCTTGCTCTCCACCTCCTGTTGGGAAAGTTGTATCCTTTCCATCCGGTGGACCATAATGGCTATCCAATATGGGACCTGAATAGCCAGTTAATTGAGGCTCACTGGGGTGGTGGGCTTGGTGATAATGATCACTACCCGTTGGAGTTAAAGGAGAATTATGGGAATTGTCTGGTGATTCGGCGTGAAGATGAGGGGGTGGTGATGGTGGTGGGGATGGAGTATCGAATGGCTTACTTCCATAAGAATGATACAAATTGTTATCCTTCACGTCATCTGGTATTGGCTGGAACTCAAGTGCCGGATGTTTGGGCGGCTTCCCATGAATCACGGATTCATAATCTGGTTTACCTCTAGAGTCATGTTCAACCTCTGCAGGCGCAGGTTGGTAAGGGCTGTTAGAAATTGAGTTTGTATTGTGATAGTGGTCTGCAGATGATTCTCCTACAGCGGGATTAATTTCTTGAGTGGGGAAGGGAATGAAACCCGTATGGAAGGGATGATCATGAGGAAGTGGTGGATTCGCAGGTTCATAATCAGGCTGTACAGACATCGTATGGGAATGAGGAGGAAAACTTTGATCCACCTGATGCCCATTAAAATTGGATTGAGAACTAGCAGTTGGGCCTGATGGAACGTCTGATGGTTCTGGTGGAGGTGGGTCTTCATGAAGATTTAATGGCTCCGTTGGAGAGGGTGCGTCCATTGAAGATGCGCTTTGGTGACTCATCTCAGTTGGATTGCTTGCTCCAAGATTTGGTAGTTCAGAAGGTTTAATTTGATAAGATGGTGTGAACTTTAGATGTTCTCCATGATGACTTTGCGAATTGTGAGATGAAGGAGGAGGGCCAGCAGGGGCCGTCTGGTGGTGATGATCATCACTTATTTCTCTATGCAATACCAATGCCTGAGCTGCCTGAACTGCCAGCTCTAGCGGAGATTTGGGAGGTTCCGTGTGGAAAGGATAAGGAACCGCGGATGGAGAAGAGTGATGATGTTGATGTTGACGTCCATGATCATATAGATTGCCAGGGCTGCCGTGAATTGGCACTTCTTCCACTGTTCCGTATACAGTATCAGTGGGTCTAGACGCGGGTTGATGTGTAGCTTCTATATACGTGTGGGAGTAGCCACCTCCATGATTTGATTCTGGGTGAACAGATGGATCACTGGATGCGGATCCTTCCACCATATTTGGACTGTGAATGTGAGAGCCATCAAGTGGACCATTTTTGAAAGGGTTATCAGTTAGTGGGGAAACGTCTGGATAAACTTGTCCGGGTGTGTACATGGATAACTGGTTGTAGTCATTCTGTGAATATTGATGATCCACCGTTGATGTTATCGGGCTATCATAGCTATGGGTTGGATCAGCAACAGAAAGATGAGTCCCGACGGTGTGGGATGTTCCAGGTGAGGGATCTATTGCAGGAATATCAACTAAAGGACTGGGACTACGTTGAGAGCTGTAAGGGCTATCTTGGTAGAATATCACTTTATCTTTGGTACGATCATAATGGGATCCACCAGGAGTTGGCCGATGAGCAGTTGCAAATGTCGTTGAAGGTTCGCTGTGTGCGCCTTGGGCAAAGTATTCAGTTCCTATTGCTTTTTCCATTTCCATTGTAGGTAGTTTCTGAGCATGTGGATCATATCCGAGTTTCGTATAACTGGAAGCTTGCGGTCGTTTAATTCTGATGGATTTCGGTGAGGTTAAGCTATTAGAATAACTTTCATACGTTGCGTGAGATGAGCTGGCTGGGCTATGATGAATTGAATATGCCTTATTTTCCAACGGAGATGGGTCTGGACGAGAAAGTGAACTTTCAACAGGATCTTGCTTATCTTTCTCTAAGCCTAGGTCCATAGGTACAAATGCTGGAATGTGAAGGTTGGCTGGAGTATTTTTATTTTTGTAAAATGTGTTTTGACTATAGTCCTCGAAATTATGTTTCCAAGTTTCACTTGCCGCTGGATAGCTGGCTGAGTTTACAGCTGGTAATTCTGTGGTAGTAGTAGTAGACGTTGAGGGGACAGAGTCCCTGGTAATTTTTGGTCGTAATCGCATACGATTTGCTGGAGCTGGGGTAGAGAAAAAGTAGGTACTGATCTTTTCAGTGTGTGCTCCACCTCCTGGTCTTTCTATTTGTGGTGATGGGGTTATGCTGTTCATGTCTGTGTTAGCAGAACTAAGATTTTGAAGAATCATTGGCTTCGGTCCATTTTTCACAATTGGACCACTTCCTATTTTGTCATTCGATGTGGTTTCGGTTGAAGTTGTGCCAGAGGAAAATGGTCGACTTGGTGCGGAATTGGGAGAAGCTGTACTACGATATCGACCACGAGGTCTCCCAGTAGATAATGGGGCTACAGTGGTTGTTTGAAAAGATGATCCATAAAACGAATCTTCCGAAGCACTTACTGGCCTGCTTCCTGCTTGGCTTAAGTCTTGACTTCCTGACGGACCTGTTGCGCTAGAGTCTGGACCACTTTGGGTAACCGTGTTGTTAAATCTTTTCTGCTTTATCCTACCCCTTCGACCTCCCCGGAAGCGTCTTCGACGGCCATTGGAATTGACTTTTTTGAAAGCCTCAGCAAAGTCATCTTCCAAAGGAGGATTGTTTCCTTCTCCGTTTGTATTGATTAAAGGCATTGGGATAGGCAACTTTTCTGGAATTTCGTTCTCTTCTAGGAAGTCACCATAACTGTCTCCACCATCGGCTTCTAACTCTCTGTAATAGTCGGTGGCGGTTTCTTGTGCATCATAAGCCGTAATTGTAGGCTCAGTAGCTGTTTCCTCAATCTCCTGTGGGGCAGTTTCTGACAGTCTGTGGTATCGTGCTTGTCTGTTACTTTGAACGGGCTTTGGAGTTTCAGCGGTGGTCGTGACCCGTTCTGGAGTAGTTTCTGAAACTGCGGGACTATCCGTCGTTGATTCGCCTATAGTAACCTCTGTTACCCCCACAGTATCCCCTGCTTCCGTGAGGGAAGTCTCAGGACCCGTTAGTGGTAACATTCTATGATCCAATAATGTGACTTTCGTAGCGGTAATAATCATTGTCGGTAGTGAAGGAGTTGAAGGGGTAATAGTAACAGTCGACTTTTCTGATGATGTTGATTCCCCGGTTGAGGATGATGGAGCAGAAGTTGACAAAACTGGAGTTGCCGTGATCTCGGTACCATTGTTACTCTCATCCGGATCTATGAAATTCATAAAACGGAATTTCAACGAAGGCATATTATATGCACGCCTTAAAATGAGCCAATCGAAGGTTCACTCTTGTGCAACACTTTACATACATTTTAATAAATCCTCATCATTGGTGATTATTATGCATTGTTCAAATAGATCGTCTGTGATTGTGAATACCTACAAGACTTTAGGCGTCACGATAAGGCAAAGCTTGGCAGGCAAAGTCAAGGGGAAGGTGTTAGTGTGTGTGTAGTAAATGCTCATTAGACCGTTGCGCTGCAGTTATTACACGTTCTTCTCTCGCATATAGGATGCTTGCTGCGATATTACATGGAGCTCTTTTACAACTTGTTTTTAAATTTTGTGTGCCATATACCAGTTGGTTGTAAATATGCATCTCCTTTTCATCATACAAAATTCGTATTATTGCTATTTTTATAGCTTTGTGTAATTCAAGGCAATAAGGCTTCACAAGGGAGGGCAGTGAGTGCAGAAAAGATTCTGTTTTTCTCTATTTTTCTGCATGTAAGTAAACTGATGAGTGCAAAGGTTCCGCTCCCATTGTCTTTCCATCTCTCATCAAACATTTACGCACCTCATTCACTGCATCATACGTGTAGTGGGCAAGCTCATATCCTAAATCACTTCTCTCTCACTCGAACAATGTAACATGCAAGTGGGTAAGAATGATATGGACTGCATAATTCAAAAGGTTTTTTTTTACAATTTTTTTTATGATTGGGAAAAAGTAAGTTGAAAAGAAGAAGGTGATTAGTGCCTTACATTTTCAACTTTTGCTTGTTCCTTCCCTACTAAAATGTGAACCGCCAGCATCGATTCATTCATACGAACCACTGACTATAAATGCATTGGTCATTAGGAGACAAAAGTTCCTTTGCTTGAGGTAATACGTAAACTGCTCAATTTACCAAGTAATCCTACATGAAGAATTAATGGAGCTAATGAGTGGCAGGTTATCACTGCCGAGTTCGTTTGTGGATGCCTCCCTGGTTATTTCATACATTGCACATTTGAGATTAATAATGAGAGTGGTGTTGGTGGAGGGTTTTAACTTAAAGTCCTACATAATTATTTGATTTTTGGGTGAGTAAGCACTGTTTCAAACAGATGTAACCACTTTCAACATATTTTTGTGTGTGAGTGAGTGTGAGGGAAAACAGAATATCATTACATTATGTATGAAACAGAAAAGAAGGAAAAGGTTTTTGCACCATATCATCCGTTTCTCACACAATGAATACACGAATTCAACAAAGGGTGAGTATTTGATGGAAGTAGGTTTTTCTGTCGTACGTTTGTTATTAAGAGCATGATATTTATAGTGAATGAACCCGTCTTCATGCAAGTGGTTTAATTAACATATTATATGCAACTACACTTCAAGCTTTATCGATATCGTGCCAAGTTAATGTGTATTGCAGATTTTTAGAGACTTTGTCCTCCTCATTTCACGTCTTGGGTTTTATTTCTTTCTTTTTTAAAGAGAACAAGTGTTGAAAAAATTGGGCGACTTTTAAAGTGCAAGTTGAGGGAGTAGAACATTTTTAATTTCATTTTTTGATCTGGGAAAGGATAAGTAAAATTTTGATGAACATGATCAATGTAAAGAAGTTGACGTGGGTTTCCTTTTTGAATTTAGTATAACTGATTTTGAAACGCTCTGAAGCCTTCCAAAGTGTTTTTTTTATTCACGAGGTAAAGTGACAAACCATGAGGGGGCATCTGCTAAAGGTTCTGATTTAATTGCAGGTTAACTTTGTCACCTTGTTTTTGAAGATAGTTTGTTTTCAACTTTTGCATGAACTTGATTTTTATATAGGTATACTTGATTCGAGACTATTCAATAGATGAGAGCCAATGTCGAATAAAAATTTTTATTTAAAAGTATTTTCCCTATTTTTACTCATGTTAGAAATAGAAATGCCAAAAATAGAAATCTCAACAAATGCATAGGATAATTAGATTAATGATATAACAAAGTAACGTTAAAATTAATTTCATTGTTCGAACAGTGCAATATCAGCATAATATTTATAAAATTTGTTTTTTTAACTCAGGATGCTAATGACTAAAAATAAAATGTTGTAAGAAGGCGTAACATAATCAACCTTATCGTTTCCATTTTAGAGCACCACTTTCTAATAAATTCCTCTAGCCAATAATTATGTTGCATAAGGAATCGCGAAAAAAAAGTGAAAGAAATTATTGTTTGTAACTTCTAAACAATAAACAGGCGGATACTTAATATGTAATACCATGAATAATTACTATGAATATTAAAGAGTTTCTCCTGGAATACACTATATAGCACCTACGCAGTCAAATCTTTACTAGCAAGGCAGTTCGTTTCTCTTCCAATTTATAGTGGAAGTTTATCAAGATAGTTGTAGTTTATCGATGTGATCTCTCTTTGCAAATTTCGGCATGTTATTTAATATTTCGAATTACATCGAAGCTAACGATGCAACGGTCTTATTTTTTTCTCCCTTAATATGAATATACGGAATTATATATCTATATCTCTGGATATATCAATCGAATAACGAATCGGGTTCCACATGAAATCGCACAGACCATATATTAGATGAAAGAAGTGTGATACAAAATACCTAAACAAGGATATCTATAATTTCCAATCAAATCACAGCTATTTCTGTACCCCTTTCCTCGCTTTTGACGTATTCCACGTGCATTGCATCACATTGTAGCCAATGAAAGCCATGGCTTATTAATTAAGATACTTTAATCTTTTAATGTTCAATTTCTCATGATATTTTTTTCCTTCTTATTCTTGCAGCCTTATAGCAGGTCTAAGAATAAAATGAAATATTTCTTAAAACAAAAGAATTTGTGAAATCTTCAAGCAACACACGGGAATTTCTATATTGGCATGTCATTAACGTTACGGGAATCCTTCATTTCATGTTATACGATCTTATCCTGCATTGCAAGCCGATCATTTTAATTCTAATATTACAATTTATATATTTCTTTCGTTTGCAGATTATTTATACTTTAAATTCACTGTTAAAGTTGCATTTGATTTTCAATATATTGTAAGCTTGCAGCAATAAAAATCTTTTAGATAGGGGTTTATGTATTACATATGCAAAAATATTACCTATAAATGCTCTTTAAGTGGGTAACTTACATGTTTTTGAAAAAATTAAGCCTCAGCATTGATGTGTTTCACAGGTGCCATCATCTTTATCATCATGCTATGCTTTCTGGTGGGATGCTCATTTGTTTCATCTCCACATCAGATTCAACGCTTATGCGTTCGTTCCTACTAAACTAAACTCAAGCTTGTCTTCATAAACAGGGGTATACCGTCAGAGGCATATCGAGAGAAGAGCAAGAAAACTATAGTTACAATTTTACATTGTTTTCCCTTATCTTTACCCCAATTACTACACTCATCTTTTGAAGAGGATTACATTGCTAGTATGTGAAATGAAGATCACCTAAGCCCTTAGCTTTCTTGACTTTGTTTGAGCCATGATTATCCAACTGAAGAGGATCACGAAGTTAAACGTAGCTGCTACACAGAGCATGCATCCAAATCCAAAAGTCTGAGGAAAGTATATGTGGTTAAGCAAACAAAAATTGTAGCTTATTTTTGTGCACCCTTTCCTTGCTAACTTACAATTACAGATACATTTTGTCGAGAAAAGGTTTTTCTCTTTCTATTTTCATGTCTGTATTATAGTATTTCACTACCTAAATTATTAGAAGTATCGAGTATTTAATTGAATAGTAAAAAATTAATGCATAGTGTGTAATCAAAGGATGATGCTTAGCATTATAGCATCTTAGTAATGTTTGATTTCCTTTTTGTATTCGAAAATAGAATTTAATATACCCGGAGGGTCTCGGCTGCCCTTGGGTTTTAATTATTGAACTCATTAAAGTTGCTCATTTTAGTTAAATCAGAAGTAAATATTAAAATGCTTGTTGTGTATATTTGTATTTATAAGTATGCTACTTTTTTAGGATATATATAGGTATTTCCAATAGACGGCAATATTAAAGTTTCATTAATAATGTCACTCTCACTCACTTTAGTGGCTCCACCCTACAGACGATGTTAATGCGTGCATGAAAAAATTTAGAAAAGCAAGCATTCAATTTATGACATCCATTATTTTGAATGACGATGGTGAGTTAGATAACTATGAAGCCGTGTTTTTATTTTACAGTATTTGAAAACTTAACTTATAAAAAGTTTTTTTCATAAGATTTGCCAAAGTCAATGATCAAGTTAACCTCAAAATTATATTAATGTAAGCAGAACACTGTACCTGTCGTAAATCCTTCAGAATACTTTCCAATCTCATCCGACCCATACTGACTTGCAGTAGTAACTACTTCCACATCCTCGTCACAAATCACATTTGAGCAAACAGCCGCAAGTAATATGAAGGCTACTACACTACTTTGTAAATATCCTCTGGAAAACATTGTACAACTAAAATAGAGACTCGCTCAACAAAACCAAAACACATATTTTCACTGGATTCACATAATTTCTCCAATTCTTGGTTAGCTATGTCACAGGAAAACTCACTCGTGTGTGTGTGTGTATTCACGTAAGAATGACAGTTTCTTTACAAATTGTAACTATCACTATCCTGTCATTCTTGTAATTCCAGGTAATTCCTGTCGTCAGGAGCGGAATCGTGTCCAACTGTGAAGCAGACACATCCCTTGATGACATAAAGCAGTTAGGAAACAGAGGAGCCTTGAGAGACCTAGACCTGGTCGATATCAAAATTAAAACTGAAGCATAATCCAAAGATGCGGCTAACGCTGAATGTATTTGACACGGTCTTTTGGTCAGCAGCGTGCTCTTTTTTCATTACCTACACCAATTCGCAAGTTCTAATATCATAAGTCATACATGAGAAAATTCGTATGTGTGCTTGCACTACTCTCATTCCCACTAACATTCGTACATGCACGAAGTAGTATTTCAATGTGAATTTCATCTTCATGTCTGACAAGCCGACTTCGAGAGTTTTTAAACTCCTACTGTGGATATAATACCCATAAGTGAACAAAGATATATGTGCATACAGCATTACCTAAATATATATGTGTGTGTATGAAATACACTGAAAATAGGAATAGTAGAAATTGTGCTTTCAAAAAATTAAAAATCGAGGCTTTCAAAGAAATGGTATTGTACTGTATTGTATTGCGTTCATTGTTTTAAGGGAGATTTTGTAAAACCCTTATTCTATTACTGGCTTGAGTGCAGTTGCATCTCGAACAGCAATGTTCAACGTATGCAATGTATGAAAATAGTGTATATTCTATTGTTTATTTTTTATATTTAGATCACTACCGTGGCCTCACACCAAAATTCATTTTCTCTATTTGACGATTTCTTCTCATTTTCCCACAGGGCTTAAATGCAGTTTTTCGAAAACCACAAACTCCGACGTAATTAGATTGTCAGAGATTTTTTGTGATTGATGCACTTTGCGGTTCAGACTATTTAAGATGCAGACATAGCGATAGGAATATCACCACGTAGGCTAATTGAGGTTGTTGATAAACAAAATGTGTTTTTGCAGAAACTGCGGAAATAAGGTCGGGAAATTTCATGGATACATGCACATAATGAAGCAAATGGGTGAAAAATAACACAGTCACAGTACCCAAATAGTCTATAGACTTGTACTCGATATCTATGCAACATATTGCCCTTTTACAAATTTTCCAGACCGAAAGTGTGGAAAATCATTAACTTGCATGCTTGCTAAAGCTTGATTTCTATAAATTTATTACTTTGATTTCCTTCTGATTGCAAACTAGAGCATACATGATTTGACTTGAAAAGAAATCGTTCTCAAAATTTGGTATGAGCTAGTTATGCAGATATATGTCATCCATGTAATTTGGGTTGGGTGACCGTTTGATGAATATCCTCATGTGAAATTTAGTAAGTAAAAGTACACACAGACGGAATTATAAATTTGTAAATAAACAATGGCCTTCGCTGACCTCGGCTTACTGAAGCATAGCAAACATGGAAAGAATAATGCATACATTTGTGTTTTTTGATGATTTTGCAAGGAAGGAAATATGTAATTAGGAGAATTGAGAAATCAGTGTTCAATGCAGCTGCACACGCATTGCCTTGTTCACAGATTCAGATGCTTTACACAAGCAAATCAAGTTCTTTGCAAATATCTAACAGGAATTAATTGGTTAGCATTAATGTCATTGATTTTTATAAAAGATATAAATGCACCTTCAAATTAATTTTAAAGAATGTTTAAGCGACAAACTCCTTATGGCATTAATGAAAAAGGATAACACAAAAGTGATGCTATCTGGGTTGGTTTTATTCCTGTCTCGTCACGCCTGGAAGATTTCCCGTTTTCATTTGTTTCTTCTGCCTCGAGAGAAAAGGATTCATTCCAGTTAGCTATACATTGGAAAGTAAGTCATAAATGAGATGGCAAATTACTAATTTAATTAGGAACAATTCAATGTTATCTTAATATGCGAAAGTAGAAAAGTGTAACATCGAAACAAATGGACAATCTCAAAGTTCCCTTCTTACAAAGAAAGTACGGCCAACATATGTTATGATAAATGTCTACATACGATGATGTGAGCAATTGCAAATAGGATGTATAAAATTGATAAAAATCATTAGGCTCATATTATTCATTAATATTGGAAGCGATCAGAAAGTTACAAAAATTTCTTTTCAAAGCAACAAGATTTTAATTACCAATATGGGGAACCGCGGCCAAATTTTCTCTTTTTATAAACTTAATCTTAGCACTTAAGCAATGAACGTACAGGCATGTTATTAATTACATACGATGTATCGCTCTCGTAATTTATGGATGATTTACAAAACTTCTTCCATACACATGATTATTCCGTGGATAAGACAAGATGCGAATGTAATTCACTGCACCGCAAAATATTGCATATATATGTATCATCACTAACCATCTGCAACGCTATAAGGAGTCATAAAATCCTATGAAATAAAGGCCAAAAGTCATTTGGCAGTATTACCACTTCAATAAGTATATCCCTTCATTTCTGCATACTCTTAATTAATTACATGCCTTCTAAAATAATTATTTTCATACAAATGTTAAAAGTTTTAAGTTATATTTATTAAACTATTGTTTTGTCAATGTTTATAAAAAAAGATGTTTTTATCATGCTTATGCTTGCCTTTTCATTTCTTTTTTGTTATTTAGGTACTGACCACACTCACAATTTTTTCGTTATTTATCCCTTTTCAACAAACAATACCAATCTTTATATGTCTTCAATTTGCCGAAGCATAGGGCATTGTTAAACTTTATTGTGCAGGCATGTCAATTATTAATTAGTTTAACTTTCATGATATTTTTGGGGGTGTTTGTATATAAACCAATTTTCCCTTAATAATCAAAAGGGAGAATTAATGACAAAACACTA
Organism: Sinodicranocentrus sp. ZH6; assembly: GCA_027743935.1. Classification (NCBI taxonomy): domain Eukaryota; kingdom Metazoa; phylum Arthropoda; class Collembola; order Entomobryomorpha; family Entomobryidae; genus Sinodicranocentrus; species Sinodicranocentrus sp. ZH6. Next base: position 15,076 of record JAHZNA010004152.1, read on the forward strand.
GTTTTTTATCTTGTTGAGTGGAGGATATCAAAGGAATTGTTTTATTACCTGAACAAGCATGATATCGAGGAAAAGCGCATGCAGAAATCACGTCGTTTAATCCCAGTTAGACAATATCCCACACTAAATGAATCTGTGGTCCTTATAAGTACATGATTACTGCCGTCATTAAAAGCAATTTCGTGAGACAATGTTCATGTGTAGAAAATGTGCACCCAGAAATACAACTGCTAAGAAGCATGACCAGGGAAAGTATTTAATTATGGACATTAACGTCAGCCTGTGCATCTTTTCATCAAAGCACACAGTAATAATTGTAATGTGCCTTTACTTCCTAAACGCACGTGCCATGTTACAAACACGAGGAAGAAACGGGTGTGGATGCACCCTAGTTCCTTTACTTTCAGTTTAATACCTACTAACGCAAGCGTAATGAACGTGGCTTGCATTCTAGTTTAGCTTGATGTTAATGAATTTCAAGGATTTTTATGACTTCTTAAGTAAGCACGGTGAATTTTCGGCTGCAGATTTGGATTTTTGATTGATAAAATGCCTAAATAATTCTCTTGAAAGTAAGCTTCAACTAAACGCTGCAAACTTAACTAACTTCTATCCGTCCTTGTTTAATACAATTAAGGGCTAAAGACCCTTCTTGAGGTTTATGACCGTGACATTCAATCAACATATCATTATCATATTAGTTGGATTTGACAATTTTTTGACAAATCTTCTGAAATTTTTTAAACTGATTTGGTATAAAAAATGCCAAGCATAAGCGAAACAAAACTGATTGTTTAGTCAAAAACATAAAAACACGAATTCTGTTTGAGGTACGATTCTCCTAAACTTAGAAAACACCACAATTAGCCTAATCCTGAGTAATTTAATAGAAAACCAAACAAGCGGTTTAAGTTTCGATCGAGCGAGTTAAGGGCTCAATATTTTTTCTCCATTTTGAGGCTGAATAAAACTTTAAGTGAGCCCGATTTTCTCTACTACAGTTTTTGTAAATACCAGTAAGCAACATTTATAAATATATCCTAAAAACTAAGACAGATAGATTCGCTTTAGATGCATCTTACAAATCTCTACTACCCATTCTTCAGTTCTGCAACGAAATGAATTGAGGAACTTGTTTTTTACACATCGCAGCCTTTACAAGAGTTATAACGCATGCATTTTTGAAAAGTGAACTTTTTAATAAGAAGTTGATATAGGTTACTTAAAATAAATCATGTACAAATGCAATATGTTGAAGCGTGAAAATAACCGCAGACGTGCACCGCACATATTAAAAACCACTTTTCCACCAGTGCTCAAAAGTATGGTAACATAACTTTTCACTCTCGTTTCGAGTGAGCTTTGAACGTAGTGATGCATGCATTTGACACTTGAATAGAAAATTGTAAAACTGAAGTTCGCACTGGTTGGAAGGAAACATTGCCAATTATAGGACAGGACTTACTCTATTCAACTAATACTACAGACAGAACCCTTACCAATGATTGCCATTTTCAGTTTCGGCTGGTTTTTTGGTGATATCCAAATCAATGCAACATATTGATTCAAGAGTTGGGAGATTTTCACTGCTCCATCATAGGTTATTTCAAGAGCAGTTCTTTGTACTCATTATGGCGGCTAATCATTTTAATAAAAAACTACAAATCATAGAGTCAATTTTGTATTTTGAAAAAATGCATTTTTATTCATATTTTAGATGAACTTAAAAACGTTTCATAAATTTAAAAAATTATAACTTGTAGTATACCTTGAAATATTGCTAATAATATCTAATGTACACTAAATGAGACTGGATGCAGAAAGTGCGGTGAGTATATAATCATTTGCAAATAATCTTTCGGAATATTTGACAGGTGTTTTATTCGATGATGTAACATTTAGAAAATAGTATGTATTAGTTTTAAATCAGTGTGAAAACTCAACAGCATTCTAAACATTTATAAATCAATCAACCAATCAACCTATTTGTTACAATTCACCGAGTAGATATCCGTTAATAAAAAAAATCTAACTATGACTAACGAATGCAGATTATTGACTATACACTTGGATTTTCATGTAGTGACATTATTCAACCAAACAAAAGGTGATTCTTTTACGCAAAGTCAAACTAACGCCATATCTTATGGTTATCTTAGATTACTCACGAAACATGATACAAACTAAAGTAACAACTCGATATATTAACCAAATCACAATAAACATTTAGTTGGCAGTCAAAAATCTCGTAACTTCACACTATTTTTTAAAATCAACTTTAGTATTTTGACGCCTGGAAAATTATAAAGAAGAGCTAGATTTGCGTACTGGGGAAGGGGAAAACGAGATCGAAGCATTCACTTATGCACTAACAATAAGATGCTATTTAACGTTTAAAATAAATTACCTCTAATTTTTTACACTTAATTAGTTGTACAAGTTTTTTTTTCAATCCTCGTTCGGCGACGTCGAAGCTAACTAACCGGGCCGGGCTATCAAAGTAGTAATTCGATAGAAACTAATCAAATTTGTTAGTTTTAGTTTTGAGACTTGTTGCTCAAAATTACAGTTCGAGAGACTAAAATTTCGTACAATATCATTGGTTGACAAAGTTAGATCTTTTGGCGTACACAGGAATAATTTTTTGTGCATGATGAAAGTTTAGCATTATGTCTAAAGTAGCCATGTGATGGTTTTGACAAATTTGACTCGTTTCGAACCAATTCATTTGTCACTCTGGGCTGTAAAACTGCAATCACAGGAAACAGAATAAAATGGCGATAATGATAATGCTTAACTGCATGTACAACTGTAAAGACAAATGTCAGCTTCCAGGAGTCAGGAATCGCTGCTCTGTTTTTTCTACTTAAGTTACGATACGTTGAATGAAACTAAGGAACTTCAACTCTGCCTTCAAATCCTGCATTGAAGCCCTGAAATTATTTAACCCAGGTAAGACCTAACAAAAGCAGATAAGTTAAGCGTAATTAAAGATGTTCATATAACTAAATACGAACATAAAATAAAATTATTCAACTAGCACATGGTGTTTGAAAACGGACTAAACTATTTAAAAACTTGAATAAATCAACATTCTTTAATAAAGTTAGTAACTTAATTAGCTCCATTTTGACATGGTGCATGTCATACTTTAAAGGAAATAATTCAAATTTGGAAATGTTCAAACACTTCTGATCCGTCGACAATGGCATTTTCATGGCCGTTGGGAGTGGCTTATGGTCAAAAGCGTCGACTTGCATAGTTAGATTTTCACCATGGTCAATCAATTAGAATTAATGGATAATTCAAAAATCGTAATCTGTTAATAGAATACCTGATAAGTAGACCAATTTCAAAACATTTCAAGTTCTGAGCATGCTTTTGGTGTTGAGCTTTCACAACCCATGAAAAAAAAATTCACCACATTCACTTGATTTGGCAAATCCGATTATAACCTGATTGAGAACTTCTAAAACCGGGTGGAGTCTAAGACTATAATTATGAAAAGAAGAAGGTATGCGCTTAATTGATTTCAAAATACAATAGTTTTGTATGCTAACTATACCTAAGTAATTCTCGGAAATTTTACACTGTTGTTCATTGAGGTAACAAGCTTTTCAAAGGAGATGGTAAGTGACGGGTAAAATTTCCTAATAAGCTAACCTTCCTCTGAGATCTAAAATAAAGTCCTTTAAAATCTTATTCCAGCCTAATTTCATTAGCCAATGACCAATTACCCAGTTTCGATTTCAATTAGCACACTTTGAAACGTCGTTTCCACATTCGCCTTTGTCAACCTCGCATTCTTCGGCAGCCTGTATAGAAAAATTATTATATTTAATACATTGGCTCAGTGATTCACACAAAATACAGAATTATCACGTGAGTTAATTGCCTTTTTTTCATTTGTACTCATCGGTGGCGGATGAGTTACCTCAGGGTTTGCTGTCGCGACACTTTCTTCCTCTTGCCGTATTTCAGAGTCATCTTTGCGATTCGGCGATTCTACGCTGTCGGAAGTTTCTGTGCTTTCAGCTTTAGACATTCCCTGAGTTCCAAACTTCTAAAACATACATGATAATTTCACTGTTATGCATTGGATTTCCTTTCAAATAGAAAAGTACTAGCAGAATTGTAGTCTAAAGAATATTGGCATTAGCCTCTAAAAATAACGAAATATATGTATGCTTGTATGCGTCAATGTATTTATTTACAAATGGGCTAAGTCGATACCATATCACACAAGTTTACACATTTCAAGGTGAACTCCGAATTTGTTACCCTTCCATTACAATCAAAAATGCAACATTCAACATTGCATTTGGAAGATATTTTTGATTAATGATCAATGATTTGAGAGCACATAGGAGTGTAAGTAGAATCGGATTCAAAGGGAATACGAAAGACCATACTGACCAGACCAGACACTACAACTGACAACTTTATATCATCGGAATACCCATTAGAATGTAACTTGGAATTTAATTATTTGAGCGTTTTAAATAACAGATTTACGTAGGTCATATGATAAATTAATGGTCATACTACACTCTAGTATTTATAAATTATATGTACAGTCAACAGTGTTTACCGAGGATGAAGAGCTGTTGGAATTGGAGGAGGATTCATGGCTCTCTATTTGTTTTTGTAGCTCTTTCAAAAATGCATCGTTTAAAATTTTGTCGTACTTCGCTATCACTTCATGCACTTCTTCGACTTTACTTAGACTCAGCTTGTCCTAAAGTGTCAAATTAGAAAACTTTCTTTGTAGACATTATTATCGTCACGTATAGAAACCAACCTGTTACATGCAAATTTAAATGGATTCAATTAAACCGTTGACCGTTCATATTACCACTATAGATGACGCATCATCCGAAACGCTAATCAACGCGACTAGCTCATCTCCGGTTTTTTCATTAAAATCAGTGCTACCTGAACTGGAGGATTTTAGCAAAGGACTGTTTTTAAAGTACCGTTTCCGAACTTCGTACTTTACATTTGGCAATAAAATAGACTGGAGATCTTTCTTTTTATGAACTCTATCTTTCTTGAGCTTGGGGTTCACTTTTTCTGGAAGAAACTTGTTGATCATCTTATTCTGTTTTTCAATTATCAGATACTGATACTTTCTCTAGTAATAGCAAGTATAATATTTAACAGTTAATCTTTTTTCGTTAGGGCAACAACTTGTCTAGCACAGTTGGCACAGTTGTGTTGGCTCGTCTTATGGTCGTCAGCAGCTGAATTTGGGTACAACTTTGTTAGAAAAAACCCCAAGCAAAAATAGATGTCATAAATCTTCGCGGCTTTATTTTCTGAATTTGAGGAACTCCTGCGACTAACCCACAGCGAGAGCAAACAAAATTCCTCCTACCTAACCAGTTCAGCTTGAGGAAAATGTCTTATCATTTAAGATTTTATATTTATATGACTTATCTGGATGTTCAATGATGTGAGCTTTTATGTGATTTCTTTGCATTTATGTCATTGTTCACAGCAGCCAATTTTTTTATGTAGGCTTACAGCTTACAGCATTTCATGCACTTGTTGACTGTAAATAATTTTGAATTCCATAGGTGTAAAAATCATTCTGGACTTGTAATTTAAAACTGAAAAAGCATACAAATGAATTGTAGTAAATTAACAGAGTCATAAGTGATCCTGCCAAGTAAGTGACCACTGGCCACTGGCGAAATGACTGGTATTAATCCAGGTTGTTGTTTTACAGCAATAACATCAAGTGAGCTCTAACATGGTCTATACTTTGTATGATATAACTATAACCATATAACCTGTGAAAATAACCAGGTCGTTGCAGGTTAAATTAGAGGTTAAAACGTTTGGATAATTTAGCATTAATGAAGGCAGGGTTAAATTGAGCATGCATATGTGTACCGGTCAGATTTTAAAAAGTTACACTTTTCCATTTCCATTGGTACTTGAAAGAGTCCTCCGCCTCCAAAAGACTTCAATGTAAATGGCAATTTACTCTTTTTGATAAAGATTATCAGAAAAAATATCATGGAATTTAGCCAAAGTTAAGCAGTATCAGACATTACGTTAATCTATATTTACTGAATGGAATGTGTACAGCAATGGGGAAAATTTGACTAAATGGCTCATCCGTAGCACAGTTTATCCCAAGGATTTTGAAATTCCATGCTATCATATTTTACAGAATAGAATCACATGATTTTAATTTATCAAGCTTCGAATTCCCTGAATTCCAATTTTCTACCTTTTCAATCTTTATGTACCTTTGGCTATGCTGCAGAAAAATTTTCAGTTCGACTGGATATTAATGCATCCGTTTGCAAACGGTGGCAAGTTTTAAACATTTATATTATTATAAGCTAGCCGTTGAAGTTAAAGTCCATTTTTTCACAAAAGTTCTCAATTTTTAGTAGTAGCATGCATACATGATCTGATTAAGTTAATTTTGAAGGTGTCTTACGCTACCACTCAAAAGTTTTCAAAAGTAATGATCCATTCTCTTCAATTGTCTTCACAGTGTTAATTTCAAGTAACAGTTCGACCTGGGTATTTTACATGTGGATTTACAAAGTGAACTCTGGAAGTTTTAAAATTTCATATTGCTCGGGGAAATACGAGAGTAGGCTGGGTTTGACAACGCAAGAAAACTTTATTTAATCTGTAAAATCCCACATTTTACGTAGTTCGCAGGATGTCATTTAATTTCAAGGTTATAGTAACTTTCAGCAACACTGGAATGACTTCATAAAATACATATATCTATCTACATATATGGTACGATGCCAGCCAACAAGCTCAAAGTGATGAAATAATTTTATGATCCATACAAAGGAAAGAAAGGATACAATTCTTTTAAGAAAAGCTTATCTGTCATCTGGAGCATACGGGTTTTTAGACTTTAAATAGTTATACCATGCCATTATGCTAATTGCTTCGTTTGAGCTTGTTCATGAATACGATTTTATAGTTAAAGATTCGTCGCACTAACGATAAGTTAGCCAGTCATTATTGTAGGCGTTTGCTAACCGATAACCGATATACAACCAGACCGAGTTTTAACACGTCACATTTCCCAAAAGTAATTGTAAAAGAGAAAAAAACTGCCAGATCGACGTTATTAGCGTATGATCTAGTGGTGCTATAATATCAACGTTCAACGTTACGTTGGAATAGAAGTATTAAAGTGAAAAAGTACCTGATGCATAAATAATAGACACACTGACAATAAGATACTGTCAGTAGAACGGGTAAAAACATGTTTGAGTAACGCTGGTTGAACAAAAGATGAACAATGTATATTCACATGAGAATAATCTTGAATCTGCAAGAATAAATATACGCAAACGCATGGTTGGCATGTACCTTAATGTTCCACCATAATAGACCAATCATCTTGATATCTTTTCTGGTTACGCAGTACCTGCCTCCGGTAACAACCACTCAAAGTAAAGCGACTGGCAGGAGCCACTGAATGAAGGGGTTGGAGGTGGTGGTGGTGTGATGCATTTGTTCAACTTCACCATTTGCTTGCACACACAACAAAAAACCTTTTACCTTTTTTCGATACGGAGACATGCTCTTACTACTCTAAAAGAACATTTGGAGGTGACAGTTGGATCTAAAACTCATGAAGTTTACAAGTTTCTCATCAGTTTGTGGTGGTAAAAGTAAAAGTGTCATTATTTAAGATAAATATTGAACACCGCAAGCCAGCGATTTTAAGTCACAAACCACGTTCAATTTATAATAAATCATCAATTGCAGCAGCACTGACAAACTAGCCTGGTAAGTTAATTATTTTACTTTTACTTTTGATGAAATTGCAGACACATTCAACATTTAGTGAGAGAAGTATTTTATCAATTACACATTAGGGTTGATTCGTGAGTAACATACACGTAAATTATACGAGTGAGTGTACGTACGAAAGCCGTGGGAAAGTGGTATCAAAAGTGACAACGATGAATGAAAAAGAGGACTATTTATTTCGTCACAATATTTATATTTATCGAAAGTACAACTTATCTAGTTCTCCTCAAAATCTAGTTGAATCACTCATAGTAATGTAAACTGGTCACTTGTGTTAAACAATCAATCAATTAAGACGACGTCCTTATCCTTTTAAGTTGCGAATGCAAATCGATCTAATAGACGGTCAATTTTCCTGTGTACATATTCTTTTACGCCAATATTGCACACGAAAACGGAATTGCACCCTTTTGACAAAGTTAAGCCTTGAATTTGTCCAACTCTTTGCAGAAAAATGTAATTCACTACGTAATTTTCAAACATCTCTTCTACATTTTTTAAAACCGTCAACTATTGACCCCACCGTCAGTAAAAAAAATGTTAGCTCCATTGTATCAATACCAGATCTGACATCTGAAACCGAAAGTATTTTCATACCATGCAAAATGTAATTTTCGCGATCTATTACATCAGCAAATTTAACCCTTTTCATAGTAAGTATATCTCGGACACTTTCCATGAACAATTTGACATCTCTGTGATCTAGCAATAATATGATGAATATCCTTTTCTTGTGGCATCATCTCTGAAAGTTAACATCCATATTTCCTACCCTACCGTTGAAAACCGTATACCCTTTAAATGTTTCGAAATTCATTAAAATAGGAATAAGGACTATACTATATACTTATAAAGTATTCAACAGGCGTAGATGTATGCAAAATGAAAGCAAGGTGACTTGGGTTGGGAGGAAAAGGAAGTTCTTGTGTACCTTGAATTATTAGACATGCCTTCAGGTCTTGTCTCATGTGATTGATGGCAGACGCGAACAGAGAACAGGGGACACAGAACATAGGACAGGGACTGCAGAGTTGTCCATGTTCTTCCATATCACTACACCACCACCACAGTACTCTTTTCCTCTAGATCGCTATATACCAGTATTCTTCTTTTACACATATTAGTACGTACATAGTGGTTCTGTTGACCGCTAGGCTTAAATGTTGGTTGTAGGCATTCTCTATTACGTATCTAA
>JAHZNA010004153.1:0-23592 GCA_027743935.1 Sinodicranocentrus sp. ZH6
TATTATGCTCTCGTAATGGTTTTCTTTAAATTATATTAGTACCTCTGTCATAAGAACATTTTGCGTTTTAATGGGTGTCCTTGAGAGGAATTTGAAATTCGCGAAACAGATACGAGTGTGCATACGAAGTCAATTTATATGCTTTTGTCAAAACTTCAATAAGCTGATGAAATTCATTTCGCCTCAAAGTTGATCGTATATTTGTTTGTTTATTACAATGAAAATCTGTAAATTACAACTCATATTTTTTACTTCAAGACCGGTAGCCATCTCATAAATTTAGATATCGGAGCATTCATGAGCTACCGCTCTTAAGAAACCATTTTCATTTTTGAAAAATGTCATTTCCAGTGGTTAAAAGACAATACAAGAGATAGGTTGGACTGCTTCAAGTTCGAAAATATGCCCAGGGTCTAATTGAAAAACAACATTTTCCTGGACTACTAATCCCTAATCGTTATCACTCTTATCACTATTTTATGGACGCCCCTTTAGACAATACCTAAAATTTTACGATTCCTTAACGTTGTTGTTCTCCTTGCTTCAAAAGTTACTTTTCTCATAAAAATAAGAAGGAAAGTATAAAAAATAGATATATAGTTTCAAATTGGAATGGCCCATAAAAAATTGTGAGTGAACCCAACACAAAAATTGAAAGATGAAACCTCAAAACAATCTTACTTTGAAAAGCAAATGATAATCAATCATTTTTCTATTGTATGAGAATCATTAACATTTCTCCACCTGTCATTGTCCATGATATGACACTTTATTTTTAAACTTGAAGCAAAAAATGCATATTTTTCCAAAACTAGGTCTCTCCCTGATATAAACAGTGACACGCAAGAAAATGAAAACAACAGCCAATTGGCTTTACACGCCGTGACTTTTTGTTATTCTTAAAAATATGACGAGCTGAATATATCACAGTGTCATATTGCAATCTATCATCGAGGCATTAGTAATACTAAGGTATCGACTTCCAGACCGCAGTTATTATATACTTAAGCAATACTCCTAATTTCTCTACACGAACGTAAAGGACAAAGGTTCTCCTAATCAATCACCACCAGTACACAACACATTTTCATGAACAAGGTTAATTTAATATGCTCTCCTGCTGCATCAGTCAGAACAACACTCTTGATCGCGTAGGGTTTCCCTCAAGCTAATAGTCAAGTGTGAATCATAAAAATCTACTTTAAAAACGTTTATTATACCTCTCTCCTAGACCCATCCATCTAAAACAGCGTCAGCATATACTATCAAAGTTCCAACTGGATCAGCTATTGTGTGGAGAAAAAAAAGTATTTTTGACAGGGCTCCCTTGGCGTTTCCTACCACAGGTTTATTTTCATCCAGAAGTTTGAATGTGGGTGTGAGTTGACTGTCACTGAGGAAGATTCATGTGAGTACCTCAGGTTCCTAATATAAATCTTAATGTGCCTTTAAAAACATGAAACCTTTATCCATACTTTGCTTCATGTCAAGTTCACAATTATTATCATATATATTGATTGACTAACTGACATCCCTGTTGAAGGGATGTACCAGAGTGAGCATAAAAAGTCAAACCCAACTTGCATTAGAGTCTCAATACATGCTCAAATGAATCTCATATTGTTTACGTCGACAACAATATTCGTCAGCATCAGAAAATGAACAGACTCAACGAGTGGACACAAAGCAGAGCTTTTAAGTTCAAGTTTACAACACCATACGGGTGATCACTGATGGGTTAGCGATCAGCAGTGCCAACTGCCAACAATATGTAAACAGCAGGAGTAAGAAGATTACCATAAAAAGTTTTGTGCTCTATGCAAGATAGATCTTGTACGGTCCAACAATAACAATAAAGTTCTTTTCGTATACACTTGAAAAATAAGTGTTACTTATGTATATCTGTATGATTTTCATTACGACGACTACTCTTTCCTTTCTCCCCATTAGAATATCTATCCCTTCCCACTTGCTTGATTATGGCTTTTTATCCTGCATGTGTGTTTGCTCACTTGCTCTCAGCTCTTTCTTGCTGTTTATGACCCACTCATGTGTGTGCATAAAGGAATTAACAGCAGTCCTCCTGCTGATACATCAGTGTCAGCTTGGGTTATATTTATTTTCAGAAAGTAGAGTAGTTAATAGGAGAGTTCCACACTGGATGCGAGACCCGAGATAGGTATAATTCTGAAATGTTTCATCAGTTTCAAATGACGACGACTCCGGTAAAAATCAGTAAAAATGGTTGCAGACACGGATATACTCCAAACAATGGGTAATATGCACTAGAGGGTGGTATACAACCAACTGTACAATGGTAGTGGTTATTGAAAAAAAGTGTTCAATATGGACCCTTTCTTTTTTATCTTCTTATCTTTGTTGCTGAGAAGAAGAAAAAGGTCCCTTTTCACTCTCAGCTCTGCTTTGATGGTAGTAGACACATCTGGAAAAAAAGATTCGTTTCGTTGGGGGAGGGTGATGTATTCACATGTGTTTTACATTCACTCACGATTTATTATGTGCATCCTAAATGAGCACGCATGTGTGTATATGTAATATCACAGGAAGAAATTGTGGTAAATTACACAAGTTTCGCTTCCTCATAAAAAAGGGCTGGCTTAAGATCATAAATTTTTAAAGGAACACCAAGACACGAAGAGCTGACGTATTTTTTTGACGTTGAAAAACTGAGAAGGGGAAAAAAGCGGAGAATATGATAGTGTACCCTTGACAAGGTGCCCTTTCATTTTCAAGAAATCATTTCTGGTACAATGATTTTCCCCTTTTCATATGCTGATAGTATATACTTGAAAGGATAAATTCTCACATGTTTCAAGCTTTACAATGTAATAAATGTAAGAGGGCTCATCAACCTTGCGTAATGTCTACAGAGGTGGTACCCTTCATCTAAATCAAATCTTGGAGATACAAAAATCATATTAAGAATGAAACTACGCAGTGCACCATTCAAAGATGGATGAATTAGTTGTATAGTGTAATTGTATGAAAGATTTTTTTCTTCATGGAATTGTAAATGGGGTTTTCTTGCTCCGAAGGGATCAGACAGAATGGCTTCATATAACATTTCGGTCATATTTGAATGATTGGTTCAAAGTGGGCGTTTCTTTAACATCAAAGTATGAAACTTACTATTACTACATACAATATCCATTCAATTTATATGAATTTCAGATGTGGAAAACTTACTTCACTGATATTTTGCCCCGAAGGGTCAATCTGCATAATACTGGTGTAAACAGGCCAGCTCTAATTAGCGCATAGTAGAGCTCTGGGTATTCACCATCCAGGGGCAAACGACAACTGCTAATCTTGTGGGGAGGCTTCTACACACGCGGTGTAATAAACACACACGTGTGTATTTCTAAATGTTGTCGAACTGGAATATCACTGATTAATAAAACCAGTGTGAATATCCATTCGCACATACATCTGCGAAAATAAAACCTGTCAAAGAGTTGCGAAAATGTAATCTCGACACTCGTCCAAGCATAATCAAAGTCTAAAAACAAGGTGACAAAAATGGGCAATCAATCTTGTTCTCTGAGTAATTTCATTTCAAGATTTAAACACATCTATCCACTTTTCTCCTTTTCAAAGAGCTCCATCTGGAAATCTCCTTTGGATTGAAGAGCAACCCTCTTGAACCGAAATGGTGAGCATCAAAGCTAATAAATTCTCCAATGTCACAGTAAAGAATAGCTAATTGAATGAGTAAAAAGTAAAAGATGATGTTGCATGCTACAAATCACTTGTTGATACAAACCGAACGAAGCCCCAATGCGGTGCAATGATGCATGCTGTTTAAAGCTGTCGTGTTGAGGGTGAAGGTAAATGTGTAATGTTATGTGATGTAATAAGGGTTGAAAAAAATTATACGATGGGAGAGACGAAGAAAAAAAAGCAGTAGCGAAATACAAGTGGCTTAACTACATTATTAGCAGCAGCACAGAAGCAACGTGCATGCATGCATCACATCATCATCACAATCCGATAAGCAAGATTATGAAAAGGAGAGATGGTGGTGGTGTCTGCGATGTAGATGATGATGATGACTGGAAAGACCCAATTTATTTTCATTCCCGTCATCTTCGCGTTGACTCTGCTAAGCTAACATGAAGTATTTAAGAGAAGGAAAAGCCATTTAAATTTACGCAGTCTCCAAAACTTCAACAGCAAAAAATTACACTAGGAAAATTATACACCCCTTCGTCCTCCTCCCGTTGTATAAAAAAATCTCGCAAAGTGGGGAACCCTTCAACATGATGCATGTATTTAGTTTCGTGAAGAATATCACATACATATGGATGCAAGACGCTGTGTATATTTATTACTTTTCCTGACCATCTTTTTTTCTTCTCTCCCTTAATATGAAAGGAAAGAGTTGAGCGAAAAGAAAACAAGTAATAATATCATATGCTGAAGTTAATGATGCAGCAAAAAAGTGATGCATTATAACAGCTACCTGTTCCCCTATTTTCTTCTCCAGGTCCAAAAACAAGACTCGGAAAGTCCACAGGTGTTCAAAAATCAAAAACCCTCTCTCTCTTTTCAACAAAAAAATTGTTACCACTTCTTTTATACATCTTTCCATTAGCTGAACGTTTTATGGGATATTATTACATAGTGGATATGCTTTATACATATTCATGTAAGAGAGTTTCAACAATATAACAAAACAGTGAACTCTGTCTCAACATCCCTTTCTCGAGTCACCACATAACAATACTACTTTTTAAAGTGGACTGCAATAATAGTAATTGTAATAATGATGCATACACATGATATGTTTTGAATAATACTACGAGTACTTCAGGATAAGACTGGAAAAAGACAAGATGGAAAAAGCAACTTTTTTTTTAAATAGAAAGGATAAGGACTGAGCAACTTTTAAGGTTACTTTTATACTAATTTCGATATAAGCATTGTGATCAAGGATCCAAGTCAGTGTTGCTAATACAAGAAGTTTATATTAGGGCCATTAGTTTTCTCTGTTTAGAGTCTCATTTAAGATTATCTTCGCTTACTATGTTACTCGCTTTTATCTGAGTGATTAGTTTTGGAAAGTGAAGAATCCTGATCATTGTGTATATTATGCAAGGCAGGGATTGAAACTTGATGGTTGACCACACATTTGTGGGCAAAAAATCTCACTCCAGCGTTAAAAGTCTAAATAGATGAGAAGATTTTAGGAAATTACTAAAAATACTTTGTTTCTTGTGGAGTTGGGTGGTAGTGCATTTACAAATGGCATGATTGGCATCGTGAGTAATACAATGACATGCTAGCTAATAGATTCTATTTGTATTGGTCGTTGTTGAGAGTACTGGTATGTATGGAAGAGTGCAATGAGTATTCCTACGAATCCACAAAGAGAAGGGTAACGGGGCAACCTACATGTGCAGTTGAAACAAGAATATCAAGAGTTCATGTATCGTTTCAACGAGCGCAATGCATCATCAATCACTTCAAACCTTTTACGCACGTAAAACAAAGTGAAAGAAATGACACCTTTTCCGGTATAACTATCAAGTGCGATACACACTGCTTGGACGTAATCCAGCTTTCTGTTTGAATCAGTTAATTGAACCTACGTAGTTTGTTTCTTTTCTCACATTATGTAAATTTTCTTCTTAAAGTAATGATAAATTTAAGCTTCTTTTCCAATCAGTTTCAGATTGTAAGTCAAGTAGAAAGTACTACCTGGGTTGAGCGAGCATAAGATGATAATAAGCATTTATGCTTCTCTTCCACTGCAATAATTGAAATAGGAAAGTATAATACCACACGAGTTACGCATTTAAAGACACTCATGAACTTTTTTTTCGTCAAGATGAACAGCTCGCATCTTCCTTATCACCACTTTTAATCTCCAACCCATATACACGCACTACTCCTTCTGTACATTACTCAAAATCTCCACTCCACCACCAGACTATCTTGACGAAAAAAAGAAGAAAAAAGCCATGTGTAGTTGAGAGTTGGATGGTGTATAGCTTTCTAATAAGTATGATTATATATACCTATGACCCGGCAGTTGGCAGTAGTTTGTAGTAAAACAGTAATATTCAGTTGTAAAATGCAAATGGGGTAGTAAAAGTGCTGATAAAGCTCATACAGACCACGGTCCACATTTACATAAATAAGCTTCACTCACGGGCAAAGTATCATTTTTCTAATATTATTTAATGGTATACAAAGTAACACAACGTGTTACATCAACCCAAACACTGTTCTATCCTCAGTATTTAAAAAAAAAGTGAAAAGTTATATCAAGCGTTATAAGCCCTTCAAAACAAGACGTGTGTGTACACGTCATCCACTAACCAAACCAAAAGCATAATTTTTCTTTAGTGTCTATGCACGCACACAAACACAAAATAAAATTGTCATGGATGGGCAAAAAAAGGTAATGCAGTTCCATTAGAAGGTTTCCCTCTCACCACCGTTTAAACTGATATAAACAGGGTCTTCTACCTCTGTTGGCTCTGGTGTTGAACAACAGGCTAAAATTACAAACCAAGCGTATGCATCTGTAACTGCTTTTGTAGTCAGTCAGTCAGCGGTCATGGTCATCTTTAGTTGAGTAGCAGAAATCTACCATTTTCCATGTCCAGGCACATCCCATTTAGTTTTTTGCTATAGTACGGCTGACGGACGGGCTGATTTGATGATGATAACGCTTCTCCGCCTGCACTTGCTCATTTCCAGACTACGCTATTGTCAATTTTTTTGTGTAATTTTCATCAGACAAAATAAGAGTGCGTGATGTGGTAGATGTACTGAGAGTTTACTCCTGGAACTTAACTGCAATCATTCGTCAGTCCGATAGTAAGGAAGTGTAATGGGAGTACGCTAAAGAGTGGTAGTGAACTTGCTTCTTATGATAATGATGATGATGCAAATGCATCATGACTTTTTTTGCCGGAATTGACAAGTAAGGTGGATATCATTCATGTGCACTGTACATTTACCAGATATATTCATATAGACGGATCAAATTAGTGATGCAGATGCAACAACAGCAGGTTATCACATCACCGCATGTGCACAAGCTTTCGACTTGGATAAAGAAAGTGAAAAAAGAAAAGATGATGATGAAGATGACTGTGATTGAGTGTACTCAAGGGATATGCTGGATGAAACCGGGAATGATGATGCGTAACGCGTTCCCTCTCTCCATGAAAAAGAAAGATGAGTTGTAAAAAACCACGTACAAATCTGAATTGAATAGGTTATTTTCATTGTCCATTATCCTGCGTCTCGTGAGATGTACTTCTAATAATAATAATGAGTATGGCTATAATAGTTATAATGAGACGTTGACTTGGTTGATATACAATATGCGTGGATGAAAACTATAAGCCACTCTGTTGATCTGATATTGTGGCTTGTATAAAGTTGTATATGTGGTGAACTTGAAATTGACGTGATTCATTTTCTGTGACTATATCTTTTTTCATCGTGACTCTGACTTTGTAATGGTGAAACAGTGTGCATTTGGTGCAATATAATGAGCTTCTTTTCCTTAGCTGCCGGAGGGACTGGAAATAATGAAGGAGAAAGGACGATGATAATAACAACCTTCAAATCGACAAAGAATGAATGAGTTGATTTTTTAGATTTTACAGATTCGTACATATTATTGAAATGAAAGCAGTACAGCTGCATCATGATCACCCCATTTGCATGCAAAGCTCCAGGCATCATGATCGGTTGGTTAGGTTTGTAAAGGATGGAAATTGGAATTGAACAAGTAGGAAACTGTCGAAAGATTCAAAATGAATTTGATTTGACACGAAGCTGAAAAGATCTCGACGAGGATGTTATATTGTACTGCGCAATAACATCCAGAATTAGATATTGTGGGATTGTGATTGAGATCGTTGAATGATCATAGTATGTATCTAGTATTACCATATGTAATCATTGGATTTTTATATTCTTCTCTAAAATAATGATACGGGTACAATGACCAATTGTCTCTCATCTGGAGTCTTTGATGTACGTTTATATGCATGCATAATGTAGTGATTTCATCAGGAAAAAAATACTAAGCACATGTGCAAGCCCTTCAAATAAGATAGAAACTGGCCATGGCCTTGTAATCTTCCAGGTCTTTTTATCCCTCTTCACCTCTAAAGTTCAGACCGGGCGGCAACACCACAGTAACCTGTTCTGTTTCATTTTCATCCCTTCTGCATTTCCTTAGGGGATATTCATAACATACAATCGAAGACTTTCTATAACTTGTGACGCAACAAACGCAGATGGGTCGTTATGAACAGGAGTATATGTATCCAGAAACATATTTACCGAACTCTTCTAAGGTTGATTCCGCCTTCATCCAATCTATCTTATTTCCATTTCTTGTTTTCACAAATCCTCTTATAATATACATATATATATATATATTTCTCAAGGGCTATCATTGCTAGACTGGCTGGCTACAAAACATCATTCATGTTGCCTGGAGCGGGGTTTAATTTTTTGCCCTCCATACACCTGATCATCCTCTCATCCTCATTTCTCCTTCATGCAAACCTTAATGAAAATGAAACGATATAAAGATACATACGTGCACGAATCGTAATAAACATTCGTTTCGTATGAATCGTGATTGTTTTGATGCTCAAAATCAGTATGCAAAGTTGCACCCTCAAATTACTATTATCGATATCAAAGTTTTTGCACCTTTAAATCATCAGTTTGTTTGCGTAATTGTAATAATGAACTGGGCAGATAGGATATGAATTCCAAATAAGTGCTGATATTACAAAATGTGATGTGGCAGGAAAATTTAAAGATATATTCAACAACAATCGCTTTTCTTCCATCTGCATCCTCACCTGAAAAAAATTAAAACCAAATTGGGAAATATGGTAAAGAAGGCTGAACACTTTATCATTTCAAAGTTCGAAGAAGTGATCACGCAGAGGGACCCCTTTTCTCCATACAATTAAATGATATATAGCCGGATCAGCTCCTCAAACGCATTTGGATTTCTTGAGAGTGCAACTGTGAAGGGCAAAAAAACTGTGAAGTCGTGATGGCGAAGGGATGGTGATGATGACTACGACCAAGAGTCGTCAAGGGATGAATAGGTTGTATTCAGTCCAAGGCTATCCAGTTTGGATTCACCATTTCTCCACACAGAAGGGCCAACACCCGAACAACGACCGACAGCACAACGAGCGACTGTCGAAATTGTGAAGGTGAAGCCGGCATTATACGCACACACACGCATGCAGCATTATTATTGCAACAAGATAGAGCAGCATGAAGTAGTGGGCATCTTATTTCAATCCAAGTTTTACTGGTGTGTTCTCGTATAGAACTGTGGTCTCCCTATTATAAGCATTTTATCCTTTCAGAAAAGGACAAACATTGATATACTCACATAATGGAGGCTCACAACAGTCCCCTTTCTTTCGATTTCATCCTTCAAGCAAAAAATACTCCTCTTATAAGGTTTCTTTTTACAGCAGGCGAACTCAACAAACGTTTTTTATCACTTTCTTCGAAATCTCCAGCAGTTCACCATATATTATTCTTAGATAACGTGTTGTTGTGAATTGTGACCAAGGCTGTAACCGTGTGTAATATTGTAAGTACCCTTGAAATAATACGGTATAATAGATATACTATTATATTATGGTTCACTGTAATATGCATAAAATGGAAGTATACTTATTTGCTCTCAATGTTGCTGAGCTTGCTGCCCGCTTGTCTGTTTAATGTTTTGTTTGAGAGACGAGACGAGGAAAAGAAGAAGAAAAAAAGCTGTCATTCTATGAAGAGAACGAGTATACACGAGAGTTGTAATCCAACACTTTGATTTTAATGCAAACACTGGTCTTGTGGGGTTCACGTGCAACGACCAAAAAAACTCCAAGAAGATGATTATGCACAAGACAAAAAAGTTCAGTGTTGAACTTCTCGTAATAATAGTATATTATGCAGCTTTTGACCGATAGTAAGGTACACAGTAATTTTCACAAAGACGACGGTAACACTGTCTCCATTTCATGTCTTCGAGAGTTAGTTTCTGGCATATTGCATTGGTATTATTATACCTAGTCTGTTTTTATCATTTCTTTGCTCCCCTTCACATTTTGCATCTAGTTACATAGTCTCGTCCAGGAAAATTATTTGTTCTGACGAGAATAATAATTTGTGGTGAGAGCAAAATAAAATTGGAAAACTCATTATTTGATTTCTCCCCTTCCTCTTACCTTACTTCCCACTTTAACTGCTAGACAACCAAACACTTGGCAAGACAATCAGCTTGGATGAAATGTATTGGTAAATTGACCGAGAGATGAGTTTTGTTCGTTCAGCTTTTGAATGTTGTTGTGTGAAGAATTGCATCATGTTAGGGCAGCCCGAACCGATTTTATTTTAATTACAACTTTTCAAATGATGATTCCGCCTATAACCAAAAGAAAGATGACTTTTCCTGAGCTAAAAACTCCTTTGTCTAAACCCTTCTATGTGAATGAAATAAAGTCAAGTGGAACCAATTACACTGCTTCTGTTTTTAGTGTTCCTCACAAAATAAGGGAAAAATATCTTCACACAAAAATAGATTTAAGTGTAAACAATTTCCTACGTGTGAGTATTTAAGCGAAAACATAATTGCATGAAGAAGAGATCCAAGGAGGAGTCTACATTATTACCGCACATCATTATTATGCCTGAGCAAATTCATTAAGGACCCGCTTTGTTACTTGCCTGCTCATTTCTAGACTTTGTTGAAGGAATAACTTTTTACAGCTTAAATAGTATAGTGCCTTCATCAATCCACTAGCTAATATTCACAGCACGTATATACCTACATGGATGTATCTTAATTTTAGGAAAAACCAACAAAAGTTCCTATATGTTTTTCCTAACTCCAACGCAGTTAGTTTCTCTGACTTATGTATGTTCACACCAACCGTGACCATGAAACTGACTGAGAAAGTCTACAGCTAATTTAAAAATTAGTCATTTTATAATTGCGCAAGAAACCTTACAATTTGTTTATTTACACTTGTAAATTCTCGTTATATTTAATATACTAATGTGTCTACTAAAATATGTGGAGATATGTTATACAAATTCCGGATTATTCCGCCCACTGGAAAATTCCCTTCTTTCAACTTCCTACTAATAATATGTATCCTCAAATATGATGCAATAATTCATTCATCCCACCTCATTATAGTAGAAAACCAAGATTTCCAAATGGTAATGATTTCCCTAGTCAAAACAACAAGTCAGTTCAATGGGAGCTCTAATTGCAATCACCCATGATCACCGTCTAATTGCATTATCAACATTCAACAACGGAAGTAACATCACGATGCCCCAAAACATGAAGTGAAGAAAAACACCATTATTTGCACTCCATGCTTAACATCTACATTACGTAAAACCATACTGTTTTAAGAGTAAATTACTATTGGGATTTACTCAAACTAGTACAGATTACTAATTTGTCAATACTTCACACGGTGTGACAATGCGACACATTTACAGTCGGAAATTTTGCAGCGTACATGACAATAACCAGGCGGAAATTATATCTATTTATGTATGAATGAATAATCTTAGACTTATCGTTGACAAATTTGATGCCTTAACCCATCTTGATACCCAATTGAGTTTATTAGTTAAATATTAATTATATATGAGGACTTCAATAACTATGTGTCATTATTGAGCCGACAATCAGCGCTCATGCTCAAGAATCAGTTTATTAGATGTCAACAAACTGTATTTCATTCTCATTGTTTTCATAATCTTTGCACTTCACCGAGTACAAAAATCTAAAGATATTGGAATGAGTTTACTTTCCTCCAATCGTCCAATCTTGACGGTCAGACAGGTCATTTTCAAATACACCAGCTCCACATAAAAATAAGAAAGGGATAGAGTTGGCTTAGACTATTTAACCATGTATAGCACAAAAGAACAAGTCTTAATAAATCGTCATGCAAGGATAAGTGCTTTGCCGTTGTATGTGTCTGATTGCTGTTTTCTTCCCCGCTGTGATATCAAATCTCGACTTGGTCCGTGTTGTATAAGCCTTCATCATTATCCTGAGATTTTATGAAATAATAAAAAAACTAACAGCAGAAGCTCTTTCATTGCATGTATGTGCAAGGAAATCTGTCTTCTTTACTTTTTCTACCTGTCCGGCGCATTTTCAACAAAAGGAACAGGTGGTTGTGCTACAGAAAGGACAGCGAGAACTCTATCTTGACTTGCAGTTTGGTCTTTCATTAGATCAACTTTGCTAGTTTTAGAGGAGATACACTCACACTATTCTAAACATATTCAATTATTATATCGGCCCGATAAGAAAACTCTTGACAAAGCTTACAGCTATATAAAATACAGTAATACAGCCAAGGTATCAAGTTACCTGCATTTTCAAATGCAAATAGAAATGTACGAAAACTTCATAGCTGGTAGCTACTCTTGTAGCAATTACTACAACTAAGGCACTTTATTTCTCGTTTTTATATCGAGCTCCAGCAGTCAAAATCAAGGTAATCATATTCCCATAAAAATAAAATATCTACGTAAAAATTAGCTACTTCATACAGCGTTCTTTGACTGACAAACTTGACTGGGGGTAAAAAGTACATCAAAAGTAGTAAACAAGAAGCCATGATACGACATGGTCACTGAATTAAGCTAGCTCCACCGTTTAAAGTTTCAGAGAGGGAGAGAGGGAGAGTATTAAGCTCGGATAGCTGCGAGGAAACAAAATGCTTTTTTTACAGTGCAGAAAGAGCACAATCAGAGGGTAACATAATATATCTGTAACGAGCGTCTACGCATGAATTGAAAATTAAACATGCTAATAGTTTACAATGTTTCAACATTAACTACAGCACTGGCTGCTACAACCTGTAACAGAATACGATAACCTTTGCTTTTATATAATATTGTTATAAAATTCAGACAAGCGTCTTACATAGTAGATCAGGCTAGAACAATAAAAACGGGAGGAGAAAGAAAAAACAAAACATAAAAAGTCTGCGGGAGCTCTGTTGTCCGTATGCATCACAACGATGATGATGTGATGGAAATAATATTAGTAAGCGTCTTTAGAAAGAGATAAAGCTGAATAATAGTGGTGTGTAGGGAAATGACAGCGATTTTTCAGTTAACTATATAAGTGAAAAAGTGAAATTGAAGCGGAGTCATTTTACGAAGGAGATTACAGGTGAAGTTAAATCTACACAAGCCATACATCAAGCGAATGTAGTGGAGATGATGATAATAATGACAATAGTGATGGCCAGTTTTTAACCACGTCCTCGACAACCTGCTGCTTACTTCATGAGCTTGATATTGTAGAGATTTTCAAGCTACTCATCCAAACTTGTATACTCCTTTTCGCCCATGTATAGCATCTTTTGAGACTGCATTCGACTGCATGGTCCATGGATGGACTCAGACTATATGCCTACGAAATTTCAGGAACTTATTATTGTAGGTTCTAGCTTAGCGTAGTGCAGCAGGTACTGCAACTTTCCAGCAACCACTTTATGGCTATTAGCTCAATCTAACCTTTGTTTAAGGCTCATAAGGGAACATGTTACACTATTTGCATTGAGACAGGAAATTTTTACTTTAAATTTTAAAAGCAAGACGTTTAAATTGGAGTATCGTCATTTTATGATGTTTCTTTATTCTTCATTTTTATTTTTTTTGGAATACAGGTGACAGGGGAGGGATGTTAATTGGATACAGCCGATTGTGAGTTTTTATATGAAAATTCAATTGGCCCATAATATGCACTAGTTTTATTCTCTATTATAATATAATTTATCCCAGTCAACAAGTTTACAGTCTGTCAAATACAAAAAAGAGGATAACCCGAGAAAAAGGTAGACATGATGCTAATTACGTGACATGCGAGGAAAGTTAATATATATATATATATAAGGTTTTAACATACCTATACCTAGTAATGACTACATGCATGAAAAAGCAACAGAAAGCAAGGAAATAGGAGCAGTAAAGAATAACGCGGATCATAATCATGAAGAGAAAGTACATACATAGAGAGAAAGACAAGGAAAAAAGAAAAGATATAAGTACTGGGGAAAATGATTAATTTGATAATAGCAAATCAATTCAATTGCGTACATAAAAATCAAAATGCTAAACCTTGGTTGGTATGCTTAAAATCAAATTCTGTTGGTAAATTCATTTTAATTTTACTTCATATTCGTTCCATCTTGATAACAATTTTCACTGCAGTTCTAACCGCATCGACAATCGACATTAATGATTGGAACACTACTGAGAAATCACCTTCACCTTAATCGCAAGTCACAAACATGCAGACTCACTAAACGCTAAAAGACTTTCGATCATTTAATTCAAAAACCGCGCTTTTTAACATTCCTTTATTGGTATTTAATATCACGCTCATTAACGATTTGCAAACTTGATACACCAATGCAACATAATCAGGCAGAAAAACATAAGAAGGATGTCACAGCACAAATGTACTACAAGAAAATTACCTGAAGCGAAATCCTTTACAATTACTACTTCGTTAATTTAAGATTCCTATACCTTACCAGTCTCTTTGTCCCGCTTCAACATTCTACATGTACGTATCTTAATCTGGCATACCCTGTTATTTAGTGTGTTTTCGTTTTGATTTTATAAAACAGACGATACGTAATGAGTTAATGATGATAATATAAGAACAAATATGTATTAAGATGAAGTGATTTCTCTCCTGTAATTCAAGATAAGATTTGCAAAATTGCAAATAAGACCAACTCAAATCCAGCTTTGGATATTTTACAATTTTTTTTTGTTTCAACTTCGTTTTGATTACACAAATTATGAGCACTTTATATTTAGTAATTTAAAATTTTATTGTGGAAAACAAACAAATTGTAATTTATAATTATAAGTTTACTATAAGGATGCATTTCACGATGCAATGAAATTAAACAACACAGTACATTTATAGCTGAAAAGTTTGGCATATATATACATTTATTTATTTGCATATTATGTAACAATGTGGGTTTTATTTTTACAGCGCATCTGATACTCCGCTGTTGTTGGGTATCACAATAAAAGTTCTAAACCGTACATATTTTAGTAACAGTTGGATGCGCACAGCAGGTAGAATTGAATCTAAATTTGAACAAACAAGGAAAAAAGTTTAATAAAGTTCTTTGAAACTGCAAATAATACTCCATTCGAATGATTTTACAAGAAAAAAGCATCTGCTTAACTTGTATAAGATTTTTTTATCGTTTAGGTTCAAGATTCAACCCACTGCTTTCACAATTAAAAAGTATATAGCTTAATGTTTCTGTATTTTTAATATCATGCAATTTTCAACCCACCTACAAAGAAAACATATATGAATTACCAGGGAAGTATCAAGGGCATGTAAATAAATGCACTATAAATAAATACCTGAAGTATCTTTATAACCGTATGAAAGTCAGTTCTTGAAAAATTATTCACTCTACATACTCGTGGGGATTTCCAGCTTGCAAAAAGTATACTTGTTTTATCGTTCAACAATGTTCTACACGTTTTCATATGCTTAGTTTCTTCATTCGAGCATCATTCTGCACTAACAGACGGGATAAAAGGTTTGGGTGCCGGCCATTGGCCATTTCAGACATTTCCATTTTAGTCTTGGTACTTTTATTCTAGGGCACTATTAATATCCGATAATCTAATTCGTCAAATTGTTAAATGATTTATTTTTCAGTCATTCGATTTTTGGTATTGCACATTCTTAATCATACCTGCATGCTAGTGCATGCACGTTTAATACCAGCGTAACATTTGTTAGCACATATTTGAGTTCAAGACTAAACTAATATTCGTATGTGAAGCACACACTGGAGATTATTTGACTACCGCCTAATTTCTCAGTTAAAGCTATTAATACTGGAAGTCTAATTCAAATAACACTGTAATACAGTGTAGTAATAATTTACATTAATATTAATGAGTGGCCATGTTAGGTATTCAGGTAGTCGCCATTAATACGCGCAACTCGTTTGGTTTTGGTATTGTATAAAAATCTACGAATCTGGAATTATTCACTTAAAAAAAACTAACTAATGGATAACAAGGTATCTTTGCTCATAGGATATGTTTTATTTACGAAAGTCTAACTTACAATATGTTCTTGTCATATTGCTGCATCATTACATTTATGCTTAACTGAAGAAAATGCGATTGTACACTCCCAATAGTAATAGCTGCGTGCAGCAGTTTTTGGAAATAGTTAAAAGGCCATTCACAGAATGACTCCCAGGTGGTCATACGAAACATCCTAACTCAATCAGTTATTGAGAATTCCAAGAGCAGTGTTTTGAATAATACTAATAACCCTTTCATTCCAACTAATCATTTTGGAGATAAAACCTGTGTAAAAGCATGCTGAGTATCTGTTTCTCTCGAAGCAAATCCATTGTCATTCAAGGAAGCATATGAATAAAGATGAAAACGTGCAACATGAGAGAGCTTTTCCCAGACGCCTGAAAACATTATGATAATAGCTAATGGCTAAATAT
Source organism: Sinodicranocentrus sp. ZH6 (assembly GCA_027743935.1). Classification (NCBI taxonomy): domain Eukaryota; kingdom Metazoa; phylum Arthropoda; class Collembola; order Entomobryomorpha; family Entomobryidae; genus Sinodicranocentrus; species Sinodicranocentrus sp. ZH6. Next base: position 16,590 of record JAHZNA010004153.1, read on the forward strand.
GGTAATGATTTTTACAACATTATAGACCAAAACAATTTTTGCTACTAGCATATTAACCCATGCACTGTTCTTGTAAACTATAATGATTGATAATAAAAACACACCAACATACATTTATACTTTCTTGCTTTGTTGGGCAGTGTTCTGACACTATACATATATCACCTACATAATATACCACATACAGCATAATATGTAGCATTAAATAAATAAAACGGGTTCCCCAGGTCCATGAACAACAATGGGGGTGAAGCGTGTGTCGTGTCGCCACTTCCACCAGACAGACAAGTACATAAACTTATTTTGTTAGAGAGAAAAGTGAATGTTAATCATATCTGCTTACTCCACAAAAGCATTCTTTTGTATGATAGTGTGGCTCGTGGAATGTCAAATTACTGATTACATCCTACACTCTGCTAATGGGATCGTGTGCCAGGAAGTTAATTGAAATGTAATCATATTCACTTCTAAAGCATTTTTTGTGGTAGCTATTCCTTTGTGATCCAGCAATCCAGCGCTAAGTATACATTTGCATAATACGACGTAATTGAGGATACCTACTAGCTACTCGTGCACTTTGAAATGGATGTGCAATAGTTTGTGTGAGAACTGCTAACTGTTGGGGATTTTCGAATTTAATGTACATTATAAATTACTAAATAAATTTTCAAACATAATGGTTAAACTGAAATAGCAGCTTGAATGTATATTTTATGTACACAATTTTAAAGAATATATGGCACTTCCTTTGCGCCCCATTTTACTACGTTCAAAATGTTTAACTGAAGTTCCCCCACGATAACAGCAAGCAAATCATCGTACTCAAGCACTAAATCAGCAGACTACCACATATCCTCCAATTTACATTACTAATTCAGATAGAAACTATTTTCAATAGAATGCACTTTTAGAATTAGAACATTTACGTCAATTTTGTTTCAAATTGGTTTCGCAAAAAGCGTAGAAATCGTGTCTACAATGTATGAAAAACAAAGAATCTCACTCCCAGGAAGAGACAGTCGTGATCCACTGAAAGCATCTCGAATTTTAGAACGATTCAACTCTCGTAAGCTTTGCTTTTGCCTGCTATTGCTTTTAAAATTTGAAATTCGTAGTTTTAGGTACAACATGCATTTAGTATGAGGATGCAAATGTTTTGTTCACAGCCAACAATAGATAAAATACAATAAGTTTCGATTTCTAATGCCACAAAGTCCGTAATGTGTGCATGCTGGCTGGGTGCATTGTTTTTAAAGGGTATATATATACGGACCAAACAATGTGCGTTGGCTCATTTGCAATTCTGTAGAACGTCTATTTGCAAGGTGCACTTTAAAGTGAAGTGTTGTAATTTCCACCATGTTTCGAAGGGTATGGCAAACTTTAATTGTGAAAGCTGTTGCAAAGTGAACAACATTTTATATATTTTTTGACATATATTTTCAGGGTTTTGTAGCACTTGTGTTGGCACTTTTTGCCATGTATGCAGTAACAATGGCACAAACTAAGCAATCAACGGCGAAAGTTTCTCGAGGAAGCTTGGATGGTAAATACAAATTTCCTAAATAACGATTCTTTAGAAAAACCTGATATTTAATCCAATAAATCAAATTTAATTTAGATCAACAGTTGGCAGCTTCTTTGGGAATCGACCGTCAAATCTTATATGATGATCTGATCGCAATCCAGGACGAAGTTTCACGTTTGCAAGCGGAATTTTGAACCCGATAATTTTATCCCTATTTCTCATGCATTCTCTGTACGAACTGTATTTTTTCTTTACTTCGCTTTGCTACACTGACGCAACGTATTAAATTTCTTAGTTATCGATGTCAAGAATTTGAAACCTGAAATGAAATTTCCTTATAAAAAAATTGAATTCTAAAAGTATTATCGATCTTACATGCATGGCAAACATATGATTCAAATACTTCCCATCTTTGAAATATATGGCGTTTTGAAAAAAGGTGGGACATTTATCATTATAATCACCCGGGGAAAAATCGCTATAGGAAAATTATCCGGGAAATGCTACATTCATATTCAGCTAAAACACTGATTTTAAACACTTGTGTATGCCGTTATTGTAAATACACATACTTTAATCACTCATTCGCATTCCTTGGTTTGAGTCATAAATGGCTTTATATATTTGTTTGTATCACAGGTACATAACAAATAAATATAATAATATTCATTTAGTAGATTCAAACAGTTTCTTGAATCAAATATAGAATTTGAATCGACAATTAAGTTTCCAGATCCGAAATTAGGTGCGAATGTGCATGCCTGAGTGAATCCTCTCTTGAAGTGTATCGATCGAGGAACGACTAGACAATATTTTTCTCTAGAACTTGTTTTCCTTCGACGAATCGTTCAAATCCAAATCTGGTGAGGTCAATGGTTTTGAAAGATCCATCCAGTAGTACATAAAAAATCGACATTTTATCACTTTGAAAGCTTTGGTATGATGGGTAGATAAACGTCATAATCATAAGTTGAAACCGCGACAGATTGATGTCATGATACGTATTTAAGAGGAGAACAAATTTAATGGAATTGTATCGTTTTCAATTACGAAGCTCTTACCGTGCCCACTAAAACCAGTTGCAAAGTGAAAGTTTTTAAAAGAAGGGTGAGTTCCAATGACACCGTTTTGATCAAAAACGTTGTAATCGTAGTACCCGGCATATGCTGATTTTATCTGTTTAATATATTCATAAATGTGATGGATTAGAACAGGATAAATAAACTGCAACAAAGTAACAATAGCAAGGGTGCATTTTACCTTTAAATTTCCAAATTGCGGAACTCTATTAACTAAAAAAGGCCAAATTTGTTGATCAAAAAACGAATAATCCACGTCTAAATTCTCAACTGGGGGCTCATCCTCTTCGGCTGGGGATCTCCCAGCAAAGAAATTGCCTGGGGCTCCTTCAGGTCTTAATGATTAAAATTTAAAGCATAAGTTGCATCTACTACCCTTTATTTTCATTATAAACAACGGTTTCCGGTGATATGATGATTACCTTGCATATGTACCTGACGAGTCAATCAGTAAAGGAAAGTTTTTGGCTGTGGATAGCTCTGGGGCATGGCAAAAATACACATATCTTTTTCTATAATTGAATAAAATACAAAGATTTGCATGGGTGTACGAAAAGGACATTCAAAAAGCGTATCAACATAATATATTTCATACTTTGGCTCTACTGGTAAAGGTACATTTAGAACTCCACTTCCAGTCCCAATTCCAGCAAGTCCAGCAGCTCTACCGGAGTCGTATCCAGCCGCAATGACGCATTGAGAGAATTCCATACTTCTGATTTTTCCGTTTCCATCTTGAATATGAAGCTGTGTGGGCCCAACATTGAGATTGGAATTTTCTTTCATGTCAAATCCCACGACTTCCCCTGTAACATAATTCGTTCCAAGAGATATGGCTTTCTTTTTAAATCCATTCAGCAGTGACCACGGATCAAACCTAAACAGTGAAAGCACATAATGTATTTTTACTTTTACATTGTACGCTTAGTACAAGCGTGGTAAGCAGGATGTGGCTGTCATCTATAGGTTCTTTACGTACCATCCTTCATTTTCCAATCCCACGCTGGCGAGTGTTATGTCGTCAACATTGAGGTACGGGTATCTGCTCTTTAACATCTCTTTGTTCAATAATTCAACCTTAGACCCAAGTTCTCTGTAAAGTATGAATATATATGAGTTCTCTGAATTGTATTCTTATACTGCATTGATCCTAATTATAATATTGATACGCTCATTCATTACATCATAAATTGGCTTTCCATAAAACTTACTTTTGTACTCTGTGATTCTCATGAAGTGTTTCTGCCCCATCTGGAGTAATTGCTACAAAGAGGTATGGGCTTGAATGATATTGAACATCTACTGGAGACTGACCCTCCACCCCAAGGTAACCTTGAATATTTCTCAAGAACTCTGAACCAAATAGGGACAGCTGAACGTTTTCACCATTCGAGAACTGCTGACGGATGCCACCCAGGGAAAGGACAGTTGATGCCTTTGTATACTAATTATTTAAATCAATAGGGAACCATCATTTGGAGGCATAACATTATATGAGTAAGACATGTGAACAATAGCGAATAACTGCAATAACAGTAATCCACATATAAATAAAATTATACCCTAGGGTCACGCTCAATAACGACAACATTCAAGTTCCTCCCTGCTGGATGTTGCTTTATCCAAAATGCAGTCGAAGAGCCCATTATTCCACCTCCGATGATGCAAATGTCGCATTTTGTTGGATGGTTTTCGTTAGTACTGCTAGATTGAGCCTGTATCAATATTATTAACAAATTAATTGGCACTTAAAATCTTCAAACATTATGACTCGGTTATAACAATGCAGTGTGATGATGACTGCCCAATAAATCTTTGATTGTCAAACACTTTCCTGGGAAGAAAATGCTGCTGCTCGTGTTGCTTGTGGTAAGCGTATTGTCGAAGGATTTTTAAGCTGATTTAAAGCAATATCAGCTAATGTCTTTAGCGCACCTTTCATGTTTTTAAGTTTATGAATTTATCAAGTAATTACTATAATTTATCAAACGTCCGCATGGGAAATCTGATATAATTTTTATTCACAGCAAGATTTGATCCTTTCTAAGGACAGTGTGAAACTGGGTATCATTGCTCGATATTCAGAAAAGTAATATCACACGGGTCACAGCACTTTAAATTATGACATGACAGGTTCGATATCCACCAGCATCACATTTTAATGCCATGATTGCACATCTAGATACATAGTATACAAAGCTTACATTTCACGTTAAAGTTAAAGCAGAGAATGATTCAGATAGATTCATGTATAGTATGATGCAAGTGACCTTGATAATGAGTTATTCCAGTCGCAGTTCAATTAGTTGGTTGGTACTGAAAGCAAGCGATGTGGTAATTCATTTTGTCTCAAGCGTTCACGTAACTCAAAATGTGATTTCAGATATAACTGGACTAATCTTATCTATCTTTGCTTTAACATCAGACGAAGTAATTGTATATCTATTAATAATCACACTAATCAAAGATTCAGGTTCGAGTGTGACAAATGTTGAAAACACAAAACCTGCTTTCTCAATTAAATGACTAGTTAACTATATTAACTGACAGTTATCTTCGTCAGAACCGAAAACTCTTAATAACTTAATATGAAAATGCATCTAACCGAATCTGCCAATTCTGATAGCATAATTGTTGGTTTTTAAACTACCTGTATTGATGCATTATTCATACTTACTGTTTTTGTAGGAGTATAATATAAGCACAAGATTAAGTTAAAATGACGCAATTCCGTTCTTTCACCTGTCTTATATTTGTTATAATAAAATTATCAAAGATTTGTCCAATATGTTCTGCTCAGCCCACGCAATGAAAAACAAATAAGAGAATTATAATTATGTCTGGCGGTTGATGAATATGAATACCCATCTTTTTACGGTTGATGATATATCATTAAATATGTGACAGGGTCATACTGCATTCACCCATACATACTTTCTCTAACGAACTATGAACTATGCAATTATGTTACAAGTAAGCCAGGAATAACATCCGGTTTATTGGATCACTGTGATTTTTTCGGAGAATCGGCAATAATAAAAAGCTGCGTCGCTGCATTGAAAGTCTATTTTTATTAAGTCCGAGAAATTATTTGTGTATAATAAGATATTCTGAAATTTCTTTATGAAGTAATACTTTGTAGATTATATATAAAGCTATGCAAGATGTGGAGTTTGTTTTCAGAAATAAAGCAAGCTTGTAGTTTAAAAGCTCAGAGTATTTTTTACTAATGCTGGTTTTCATATTTTCAGCTTGGATACCCCTTCAAACTACGCTACTACATACTATTAGTCTTGTATCTTTCGGTGTTGAAAATTGAGAAAAAATATTTATTTTAGTTAAAAATACAGTTTATATGATGGTTACACCTCAACTTAGGATCATGGTCCATTCAAACTCAACCATCCATTCCAAATCGGTATGATTTGACTTAAACTTGTCGAAGTTTATTCATAATTTAGTTCATTCATGCAAAATATATACTTCATTTGTGTAACTTTACTGTGTCTGTTTATAAGATACTCATTCTTCTCCTATTGCTTAATTGGACATTTGCTTATCACGTTATGTTTCCACCTCGTCATAATGGAGTAAACATTGATGGCAAATCGGAGGATCCAACCCGAAACCATATTTCCATGAATTCCATATCTGGTCATCAATTTCCCCATACTGACGCAGATGGCAACATTAATTCCTTTAGTAAGTTATAGATACATCTGCACTGAAAACGAAAACTAGTTCTGTGATTTAATATTTAATAATCACAAAAAAACATTTTTTTTGTAGCTCAATCTATTCTAGAATCCATCTCTGAGCGAACAAAATTTGCAAACTCAGAAGAGGAAATACGTGAGCATAAAAACCGTGAAAATTATCTTGATATTGGTTTAATGAGAAAAAGAAGCGAAAAGGTAGAACTCCATTCGGGAGGTTGTGTAGCACACGAATCTTGGTTAGATATGGGAGATGATCACTATCCAAGATATATCAGTAGTTTCAACTGCACTTCAGTAATTTGTGACCGTGGACATGGTGCCTGTCAACCTAAGTTATATCCCTTACTAGTGTTAAGTAGGAATTCCGCAAATAACACCTCTTTGATGGCTTGCGATCCTATTCTACCGGAAAAGTTGCGATGTGACTGGAAATTAAAAACGGTTACGATTACAACATACTGTCAATGCTCTGCTTCTGGTATGTCCCTTTTTCATGAATGAAAATTCGTTGTACTAAAAATATATATTTTATAAAGCAGTATAGCATGAGCATGGGATCAAATATATTACTGCATGAGTCTGTGTGTGTGTGTGTGTGTCTGTTGAAGGGGACCCCTCCATAAATATAGAATCAAAATATAGAGGAGTCATCTATATTTCTGTATTTTCTAGAGAAG
>JAHZNA010004154.1:0-12563 GCA_027743935.1 Sinodicranocentrus sp. ZH6
TTTCAGTTTTCTCGGTAAAATTGACATACGCCTTGGAGAACTTGTGTTTCTGATATTTCTCATTAGTTTTCCCATTTTTTAGGTAATATATATAAAACTCGTATTCTTCATCATCATAATTTCCTTCCCTACAACGCTTAAAACTTTCTATGATGAAAAAACAATCCTGATTTTCTCGGAAAATGAAAAACTTTCATTATCGGAAAGGATTGCAGGGAAAAAAATTTCCTCTTCAGATTTTTGCTTGTTTTGTCGTTTTATTAGCATTATTATGATGTCATATTGTGGTTTCCGTTGTTCTTTGTTCTCTTTCTTTTCGTATTTTTCTTCCGGATCATCCTAAGCTAACGAGGCGGAGGGTTGCAAAGTAGTGAAAAAATCCGCACAGAATGAGAAAACTCTTTTTCCTCCCTTCTTTATTATTCAGCTTTTTTAGTTTACCCAGCATAAACAAAACCTCATAGCGGTGTGCTCATGCGGTGCTCAATGCCAAGGCAAAGTTTGCTACAAACCTCAAGAAAAAATATGAAGGAAGGAAGCTGCACGACGATGATGAGGGGGGATTCGAAAGAAAAACTTTGTTGAGGAAGGATTGACTCCCTCTTCTAGAGAACAACAGGATTTGGGATGATATACATATATTCAACGTTTGCAAAAATTTCTCCCCTTTCCCCATACAAGAAAGAAGATAAACCGACTGAAAAAAAGTTTTCTCTATGCTCTACATATTCCCTCTGATCCCGCGTCATGACACACTTTTCACTTTTTAAAGCTTTGGCTTTTCCGCGCCGACTAGAGAAGAATTTTCTTTTTGAAAAAGAGGGAAAATAAATTTACGAGGGAAAGTCAGCGTAAAAAGTAAAAAGGCTCGATTTACCCTCAAATAACGAGTGTGTGTTGTGTTTTCTCTTTTGTGAAGAAAAGTGAAAAGTTTTCCTCTGCAGGAAAACTACAAACACTGTAAAAACTGAACCGAGGAAAAATATAGAGATATATTATAGTATGTAGAATGCATATTTCATGATAATAATATCCGCTTCAAGTTTCCCTACTGATGAGCCCATTTTCTGCATGTTTGTATCTGATTGCTTCCCCTTTCGGAGAAAACTAGGTGGTGTTGTCGTCTTCAAAAAGAATCTGTTCTAGATAGAGACTCGAATTCCATTCCAGAAGATGCAAGATACAGGACAAGCTCGAAAGAGAGGAAAGCGAGGTAGATTATGCAAAAAGTTGGCTAGCTTGAGAGAAAAAGATTTCCACAGAAAGATGAAACAAGAGAGAAGAAGAAGAAAGAGGGAAAACTAGAGCCTCTATTTCTGATGCAATATGTATCCAATAAAATATCTAGGTAGACAGAAAATCACTTCCGAGAAATAAGGCAAAGTAAACAGGACAGTTGGTGTATTGAAGAGAAAGAAGATGATAGGAAAGGAGGACGAGTTGAAAACTTGGAGAAAAGTTGAACACTCTACGAACGAACCATGTAAAGCTTAAGGTACGCAGAAAACACTTCTAGTCCGGGTGAAAGTCCGCATAGCAAGTAAAAAGTTTCTTTGATGGAGAAAGTGGAAAAGAGACAGACACGGGTTTAGTTACACTTTCTCCCTTTCCCTGAGAATCCAGGACAAGAATAGCTAAAAGGGAAAGGACTTTGTAAAACAGGGCAAATAAGGATGGGCGAGACGAGACGAAACTAGAGTCATCTTCAATCTTTCTCACAGTCCTCAGGAGAAATGGATCTTTACAAGGGAAATCAATAAAAGATGGTTTTTCAAGATCATCCCTTGTGTGTATAGGGACACTTGTATACAATGCAAATGGGATTAGTCGGAATAATAATGCAATTTTGTGATCAAGTGGGTGGAGATACAAACAATCAAGATAATACGTCTTTTATTCTACCTCCTTTAGGACAGCTTTCTCTGAGCTTTTTGTTTTCTCTGAGATTTTTCCCCTTTTCAAGTGGGATTTCTCCTCTGTAAATGCAAATTGGAACAGAAGGTCGATCCCCCATTTTCCTAAAGAAAGCTTTCACCACTGTGACTTTCTCTTTACCGCGCTTTCTCCACCATTGCCAATGTAAATATCCCTTGGGATTAATGAACAACAAATGGGAGTGTGTACGCGTGCATAGGTATTATATCCACAGTTTTCCTTATTTGAATACGTGTCTCTTCCCCTTGAGGAAATCTTGATCGTCAACTCTGGCAAAAAAATGAGAGTGGAAATAAGCCGAGGGAAAAACAAAAGGGTTTGTTTTAACTCAAGTGAACTTTACCTATTTTCCTTTAGAAAAAAAGTGATGACAATCCTCTTCCTTTGTTTTGGGGATAAAATGACCAAAAATGTTTTATTTTTCATAGAGGGAAAACCCGAAAAAAAAGTTGACATGTGATGGGATGACTTGATCTCATGCTTACGCTTATACCTAGACACAACATCCTATTATTTTGGCACTAGTTTTCATCCTCCCCTGTTATGGAAAATGAGCCTTGCAACAGCCATCCCATTTGTATTCATACTGGTGGAGATTGCGTTTTTGCTAAGTCACCTATAAAAAAAGTCCACCATGGCATGATACAATCTTTCCTAGTTTTTTATCCAGCACGTACTTTTCCACTAGACGGGATGGTGATGATAAGGCATAAAAGTGATAATAATGCGTAACTAGGTATGCTCCTTTTTTTGCTATAGAAAGTTTTGAGTTTTTACCTTCTCACTCGCAGAAATCTCCGTTTTCTGGGCGGAATGCCCGAAATATAGTGGATTACGCAGAAAAAGATTTTCACAGAGTTTGAGGTGGATTTCCCTTCGGAGGGATATTCGAATTTTCTCCTATTGCCAAAAACTTTGTCATGGAAGAGGATATTCTGGTGGGAGTGCACTGGTTATGATGAGATTGGAGGAGAGGGACTCCTTCCCTGAAAAATTATTCATTGTCACGAAAATTGGGAGGGGAAGGGGAAGCTTGTGTGTGCAAGCTAAAGTCGTTTATTTAATGATAGGATGGATTGCTGAATTCTAATGCAATTCTTGCGAGCCCTGTTCACATTTTATTGCGTTTTTGAGAAATCCATGAAAGTTGTCTCTCTTGGTGCACATCACACACACACAGAGAGAGAAGATATATCAAGTGTAATTCCATTTATTGCAGTTTATGAGGGAAATAGAAAATATGAGTTTTCTCGTCGCATGGCATGACATGGCCTTGGGATAGTATTTTGTGTGGATTTCTCTTGGGATTTGGTGCGCTAAAATGAAAATTTCCCTAGAATGAGGATGACATGATGAATGCATATTTCAAGGATGAAAAGAGAAAGCAAGAGAGAAATTGGAATTTTAACCAAGATTCCTCTCTTCCTAGACGGGAGACATAATAAAGGGAAATTAGCAACCTTGGGAAAAATTATTGGATTTGGTGAAAATTTTATAGAAAAATTTATCACGAGAATCCCTCCAAGCGTTATTCCCTCAGAGTTTATGTTTTTCTAGTTTAATTCTTCCTTCCAGGAAATTCCCATATTTCTCAAATAGTCTCTGTTTGACCTTTAAAATCGAAAAGAAAATTACAAACTTGCTAACTTTTACCATCAAATAGACTTCAAAAACGTGATTTGTGAACTTCTTTCGGCATCAATAGAAATATACCTAAACTACTAACAAAACCCACATCAGACATGGCTCTGAGGTTAGCCGTCTACTTTTCAAGTTTTCCCTTCCCGTACAGCACGTCTCATTCCAGGAGAAAGAAAACCCCAAAGGGAAAGTTTACTGGGGCTCCTTCAATGTAAACAAAAAAGCTGAACTGATCCTCCTTCTCTATTCAGAGAAATTTTTGTAACTAAAAACTGTCTCTCCTCTTTCTTTTTAGATCGTTAGATACAACGCTCTCTAAAAATAGGAAATCGATGCAGACTATTATTTTGGCACTAGAGCAAAAGAGAAAAGCCTTTGCCCTTCTAAACACCCAACATGCTGGCAATCTTTTTCCTAATGTTTGGTGCATCGCCTCTTTAATAATTTCCCAGATTCCTTCTCCAGATTTTTCCGCATCCTGAGAAATTCCTTTTTGGAATGCACCCCACCAAAAATGACACAATTTCCCTTCCATATCTTTGCTTCACAAACGTGTGGAAAATATGCACTCCTTGCAAAATGGAAATACCCCAAGGAAGAGAAAGCTAGTTTCCTTGAAGAACCCATTTGAACTCGTTATCACAGGCTATTCACTCCATCCTCTCGTGCTCAAGAAAATATCGTATATGATCATTACAACATTTTGGAGGAACTTTGCTTTACACCATGTAGACCACCTATGGATTTTCACCAAGACACATACTCTTTTTTATAAAGGAAGTTCCCTTCTATATTCTTTCTCTAACGTCAATCCTCTCTAAGATCAATCCCGATAGTGTCTTGATAAATTCACTTTTCTCTGGAATAAAAATCCTACAAGGAAGAGATGGGCTGTCAAGGGGAGTTGAAAGTTGATGATGATGACATGATGATCGTGTTAGATGATACGAAGGATGATGATGATGCAACCTGATCCTCTCTTCCTTTGATTCCGATCAATCTTTAAGTGAAAAGAAGAAGACTTTCTAATAAAGCTCCCAATCTTCACTCACTCTTCAGCTTGAATAAGATAGAGTGACGGAAAGAGGGCTGTACTCGGTACACAAGATGATTACCTAGACACAAGAGGATTTACAGGACTAATACAGGGAATCAAAAAGTGAAGTTGATCTTTTTCATGAGAACGTTATCTTCTAGATATGATACGGAGAAAGTCAACTAGATACATGTATATGTTTACTAGATATTTTGTGAGGCTTCTTCCTCTTCCTTCTTTTATCGTGATTACCGGTTTTTTACTACCCGTTTCATAACATTCCTAGTTTCCACTCATAAGTGGAGAATTTTATTACGCTTGGGGAACTCTCCACTCATTGTCAGTTTTTTAATGAAAGGGAGAAACTATAATGAAAGTTTGTACATGGAGAGGAGAAAGGATGTAATAAACTAAGAGTGAAAGTATGTTTTGTTCAGTATTTTAAAAATGCTGTCCTTGACATTTGTCTCTCTCTCTCAAATGGGCATATTAATTATCGGCATTGCCCTTGAAAACTAATGATGTCAATGATGAAGTAATTATCTGGTGTAAAGTGTGATGAAATTTTAGGCTATATTTTCAACGGCTTTTGTTTATTACTAGGTGTTCATTACTTAGCCTTGTTTTCCTCCTCGTGGGGGAAATTAGGTAGTGAAAGTTATATGATATTTACCCTTAGAGGAAAATGTCATTAAAATCGATTTTTCTTGAATTTTGGCCAAAATGCAGTTGTTTAGCATGCAAACATACGGGCACACATGCAAGCATTCATTTTTTTAAAAATGTTTGCTTCCCGTACATGCAATTCACATTGTCCTTGAAATTCTTCAAATAGTTTATGCTACGTGACTTAATACAGTCAATATTGTGTGGCTTCCTCCTTGAGCTAAAAATATGGTATTTTTTGAGCATGTCTTCGTGAAACAGGATAACAAATGCAGAATATAAGACCCTCCCGATATTTCTTTTTTTAAGCAGTGTACATCATGTTTCTTGTCGAATATCCGCTGGTTTTATGCACAATAAAAAAATATACTGCAACCATATTGTTGACTTGTGTGAACACTGTCTACAATGTGTACCGCCCACTGACATTCCCCACAAATGTGACGGGTAAATTTCCACATGAAGAAAGGCAAGGCTACTTCATAACATGATATTACACATGGATGCACAACAATAAAAAAAGACTCAAGGCTAGCTTCATCAACCTTCCTCGAATTTTATTCCTATTCTCAATATACCTCTGATGTGACAAGGTTATCTGAATCCGCATGTCAATATCATTACCATCCATACCAAATTAATTTGGAACAATTTTCTCCGCATGGTATCCCTGCCAGTCTCTCCAGGACACTAATTGCGGACGAAAAATTCACAATAGTAATATAACATATCTAATGAAAAAAATACGGTGATTGTGTGGGAGGAGGATATTGTCGTCAGGTAAAAATAATATCCATTTCTCTCTCAATAATGATCCTGTACAACATCCCCTTTCTCGTCTTTTGCAATAAATAAAGGAGCTACAAGCACCCTGATCATTTGAAGACCGTAGACACATGTAGTACACAAGGAGTTACAAGGTTTTCTCTGGGAAAAAAACATTAAGAACTTCTGGTTTCATTTTGAAGAGCTCATGAAAAAAGCAACCTGTTATTATTCCAGCTGGTGCTAGCTCTCTGTATATATATATCCCTCCATTACTCACTTTCTGTAATAATAGTTTGTAGAAGAGAAGGTAATAATCATGAAACCAGTATGGTACAAAAAGTTATAAAGAAAAATACATAGGGAAAGAGAGAGAAGAAGAAAAAAGTCCACTTTTAGACATCATCATCATCCGCTTCCTCCTTTCATTTTCTTCTTCGCTGCGTACATCAGGCTGGCTCGTTAACGTCATCTAACTCCCAGTCTTTTTCTCTCATGGTCAGTATTTTTCTTTTCGGGATATTTAACGAGGGAGGGCAAGGGCTCAATATAATCTACAGGAAAAATGACCTTCTTTTTTTCTTCTCTCTCACTCGAGGAGAAAGTAAAGGGGGGAAAGTGGAGTGATATAGTGGTCACAATGATTATTAGAGGAAGTTGGGAAAAAATTGTGGGATATTGTAATAACATAAGTTTTTTTTCTCGAGAAATGGATCAAGAGCCTTAGGGAATCAAGAGGGGAAAAGAAAGTTGTAAGGATGCAACCTTTTTTTTCTAGTTACGCACTCTACCAGGGATGATGAAGGTACTGCTGGAGGTAAAGTGGACAATGTTTATACTGGTCAAGTCAAGTGTGCACCCGGAGAGACTCTTTTATACCAACGTTATAGAGTTTCTCGTGGGTGAAGATTTTTTTCCTTGATTTTCTTGTTGAGACCCTTCCTTCGAAAGGGAAATGTGCAACCCTTGCCTTTTTCCGGTTTGGTGAGTTTGTTGACGAAAGTCTTTTGAAAGTCATTTCCTTTCGAGAGAGTTCTATGGTGGAAAATCATGCTACTGATGAATCGGTCAGGACTCAATTCCAGAAAAAGAGGAGAGAAAGCATATACGTATTTTGTGAAAAGCAAACCATTTTCTTCTCCACCTTCAATCCACCTCTGATCATCATCATCATGGGAAATGGGATCGGGATGGGATGTAGAGAAGAACTAAGTTGATGTGTGTGTGTCTACCTCTCCTTTTTTAAACTGAAGGTGGTAGATATAAACTTACGAGAGAGAAGAGGAGAATTTTTTCCCTATCTATATTTTTTGTTTGTTCCTGGCATTGTTCTTTGGAAAGGATGATGGGATAGGGATAGTTTGAGGTTTTTCCTTTCAAACTGCGACTGACTCGAGAGTGAAGTGTGTGTTGTTAGATTAGATGGGTGCCGTATGCTTGCATTCTCTTGTGGCTGATGATGATGATGGTGATTCCGGTCGTAAATCGATTTCCAACTGGAGTTGAGTTCAGTCTCAACTCTTTTCTCTATCACCAGCTGGTCTCCCCAAGTGGGGCGAGAAGATGTGGCTTTTTTTACATATGAGGAACAAGAGGAGAAAATGCAATTTTCTCATTTCCCATGTCGAGTACTCTTCTACGGTTAGTTTTACTAGAGGAACAAATATATATATATTTCGGATGCATGTAGGATGATGATCAGGATGCTGTGATGATGACAGGAGGGAAAGGAGGAAAGTAGAGCAACGGAGAAATGAGACCACATGAGTGGATCTATTTTTTGGGGGGGAAATAGGTCTTACATAAAAAATACTGGTTGGCAGAGAATGCGAAATGTTGAAGGTTTGTATCCATCTCCAAATGTGGGAAACGTGGGTGTTATAATTTAAATTCGAATTTCCTTTCGATTCAAGCCTGTGATCTCATTAGTTAATGCAAAGTGGCGTTTCCTCTTCTCACGAGTAATGAAATTCGACGGAAAAGGATATTCAATTTTTAAGTAGGTTATATTCTCCTCTTGAGTAGAATTTAGGGGCATTGTCTGTTCCAGGAATATCTCGTTTGAAGTACGTCATGGATTCTGAAATGGCAGGACAGTGTCCTTGGCCTTATGAGGGAAATGGCACTTTGGGAAAGTGAGTGTCCACTATTGTGGAGAAAATGTCATTGAGATCGTTAGG
The DNA here is from genome assembly GCA_027743935.1 of Sinodicranocentrus sp. ZH6. Classification (NCBI taxonomy): domain Eukaryota; kingdom Metazoa; phylum Arthropoda; class Collembola; order Entomobryomorpha; family Entomobryidae; genus Sinodicranocentrus; species Sinodicranocentrus sp. ZH6. Next base: position 8,224 of record JAHZNA010004154.1, read on the forward strand.
GAAAATGTTAGATGAGGACATAAGTGTGTGCGATCATCACTTGAGACACTGTTGGATAATATGAATGGTTGTTGAAATGCTAAAAAGGATTTATAATAATGGTAGTCGGGATCTAATCCCATATTTATTTAGTGAAATGATACTCTCCATTTAGAGGTGATTGTACTACTAGAAGGCATGCTAAACTTGTGACCTTTATTTTTTCCTTTGCAATGTCGCATGGGAAGGTTTTTTCATTCATTTGAAGAAAAAATACGAGCTTGTACGTACGAAAGTTTTTTGTGGAAAGCTCCTGACTACAAGAAAAATGGCTTACTTCTCGCCTTTTCTAAGGCCATGTGAAGATCCATTCATTTGGCAGATTTTTTTTCCATGTTTTCTCTCCAGGAATCAAGATTTTTTTTCTCTCCTGTAGAGAAAACTACTGTTCTAGAGCAGAATGTGTGTGTCGCTCAAGGCTCAAGTGAGAACAATTTTGGTGTGTTTGTGAGATGTGTGTCCTAATGTCCAAAAGCTCATGTCTTTGATTTATGAGCGACCCTTATTGGACTCTAGACAGGGAGTCAAGCAAACACAACCAATTTCTCCAGTGTAGAGCACACACTCACAGACTGAGAGAGTGGTAGTCTTGTAATGTATTCGGGGATAAAACCCAAGAAACAAAATGCAAGTGTTCTTTTTTGTAGCTTTGCTCTTCCCTTCTAGTTTTTCCTTTGAAATAAAACGAGAGTAGAGAGATTTTTTTCAGCTTGTCTCATGTCACTTGCTTGTTTCACAGCTGAAAAATATCCTTCACACTTGTTCCACTTGTCTCCTCGACTCCTTCCATTTTGTCGAGAGTGAGAGAGATGCACATTTCACATTCATTTTTTGCAATATGGGAACTGAAAGAAAAACTCGGTGAAAAACTGAATAAATTTTTACTATCCTTCTACCTCTGTGTGTGTTGCTGAAGGGATGAATTATTGAATTGTGCATATGTAATTAAGGAAAGCAAATCAATTCACAACTCGTCTTTTTAACAATATTAGTCAAGAAACGCATTTTACACAATGCATAAATAACGGACACCGATGTGGCCATTTTAGAAATGGAAATCCTATGCATATAAACAAATGTTGTAATCTTGTAATATCTTTTTGGAGCCGACATGCTAATGAAAAGTGACAACTTGATAGGTGCATATCTCACTCTATCCAATTTTTTTACTATAGTCCTAAATGTCCTTTAGTGTGTTTTGCCACTATAAAAAATTCATTCTTTTTCCCCATTCACACTCCTTCTCGTCTTATGTTGTACACAATTTTGGAATAGTAAAGAATAATAAAAAAAAACAGCTTTTGCTCAAAGAAGAAGGAGACTAGTAAAAAAGAAAAGTTTCCGTCTCACGTGTCATTTTATAACACTTGATTCCTATCTCGGAAACTCCGTGACAAGTTGAGAGAAGTTGAAAAAAAACTGTTCAACAATTTACATTCACGTAGTCACGTAGGGATATATATACATAATATGTAATAAGGGTATATTACTCTTTTTTGCACATTTTTTCTCTCTCTCTCCTTTGAAGCTCATACCTGTAATTGTGATAAGTAACTCGTTGAGACAAGACTTCTTGAAATATGAGAAGACCAAGAAGCTCTCCCTGTCTGTCGCCCTGTCGCTCTCTATCTTGCAAGAAGAGAGAGAGAGATCACCTTACACTACATATTACATCTCTGTTTTTGCAACGTACAACGTCAAGTCAAAAAGGTTTTACAGGATGAGAGAAGGAAAGAGAGAGAGAGAAAAAAAAGTAAAGCTTTAAAAAAGAGAGATGTACAATCTTCGATAAGTATTTTCATTAGGTGCACCCCTCAGTTTGCTTCTTTTCAAAAGCTTATTACCTTTTGAGTAATGGCAATTCCCACTTTTTCCCCCTTCCTGGTTGAATAATAAAATCAGATAATGTAATGGGCTTCCCAGTTATGACTTTAGAGAGAGGGGCTGGGATCGGGAAAAAATAAAAACATTCACAAAAGTATATATTATACCATTTAGTATTACATTTTGTTTTGTTTTTTTCTCAACTTGCACTTTGAGCAAAATCAGATATAGAGAAAAGATGATGATTGGCATTAGGACGGATTTTTTTTCAACTTGAAAAATACATGTATCTCTTCAGTTTTACGACCCTGATTATAATAAAATATCTACAAGTGTAGTCCTAAAAGGGGTACATGAGCTAACGGCGAAATAAATTTGAGAGATAGAGATACACACACATGCATATAATACTTCTTTGATTTTCTTATGTCGTGGCTAAATGGGCAATCATCGTAAAAATCTTTGAGGAATCAATCCTATCGATATTCATTGTCCATTTATCCTGTTATCGTCCTCATCTCTGAAAATATTTCAAGGCTTAAGCCACCTCAACATTCTCTATTCTAATCTATATTATTGATTTGTATTCACATTATCTCGATCTTCCCTTCTTCAAACTTCAGCCAGTTTTTTTTCTCATCTCTATTGGGCCACATTACATTATACAAGTACACAAGGAGGAAAAATGGGTTGGCACAAGAGGTAATTTTTCGCTTGCCCCACCAAAATCTGGTTTGGAACCACAGGAGAATATATAAATGTATAAGATTTTTGAGAGAGAGAGGTAGAGAACTCAACTGGAATTTCTGGATAAGATGAAAATCCACTCATTCTTCTTTGATAATAATTTTTCATCCTTACCAACTCTTTTTCATAGAGTGAGTGAGTGACTTTTTTGAATTTGTAATTGAACAACTCCGCCTGATCCTAATTCTCTGTGTTGTAAGTAACAAAGGCAAAGCTACTTTTTTTGCATAGTTGCTCCGATTTAATGAAAGGTTTCGTTGATGCTGGATTATGTTCCCATGCTGGTTTTTTTCGACCACCGCGCCACCAAGAAGGTGATTATCTTTGAGAAGAATATAACATTGATTATATTTATGTATTTTATGTGTACAAACATCTTGTCTCGTCATCTTTCCCTTTATGAAAAAAAATCCTGTTGTGATGTAAAGCCTGAAAGATAACATATTCCATTGTATTTTTTCATTCTTTAGCAAAAAAAATTTGGTATATCATGTTTTCCTGTGTGAAACGTGGGAATGAGGATAATTTACCGGGGATTTTATTGCCAGAGTAAAAAAAAAGAGAGAAGAAAAAAGTTTTTATTTACTTTTCCCGCTCTCAAACCCACCTCATAATTTTAACTTTATTTCTGTCATCATTTCCATCCTGAAGGAAAAAATGGAGGAAAATGTGCTTTTGATATATTAAGACATATTTTCCAAAAGAAAAAATACAGTCTCGTCGAAAACACTAAGTTGTCTGAAAATGTCCTTTCTTTTGGTAAATTGAGTGGTAAAGGAAACGTGTGGCAAATGGCGTGACATCCTAATGCACTTATTTCCCCCCTTTCTTCGTCATATCTCATATCTCTGGCAAAGATGAAACATTAAAAAATCTGACAACTCTTGTGGCACACATCTGTGTGTATTCCTATTTCATTGTTATTCCAGATGAAAAAGAGAATGGGAAAAGGGGAAGGAAAATTATAGTTATGAGGGTAAAAGTACACATACATCAAGACACAAAAAAAAGTTACCCTGTTTGCTTGCAAATTTTCTTTTGAAGATACGCGAAAAAAAATGTTAGGATGAGAAACACTCTCTCAAACTCATCTCCATATATCTTCATATTTTTCACCGCCCTTTTCCACTTTTTTCTTATAATATCTTCTTTCCTCCTCTATCTTGCTTCTGCTTGCACCAGAGTAATTGCAATTTACGAGTATATTTTTGTTCCTAGGGTGTAAGTGCATCGTGTTCGCTTTTTTGTTGACTTATTTATCGACACAGAGTTTGCAATCGATCAGGGAAATTGGCTCGTGAATAATCTAGCCATGTCATAAGGTCAGGTGGTTGGATTTGTGCAAAAACAAAAATTGTGCTCAATTTTGGCTAATATATATATATATCTCCTTTGGAACATTTTTTTATCCATTCAAGCCGAACTCTTTGTTGATAATGGTGGTAGTATAAAAAGGGATGTTAAGTTCACTACCAAAGAATCGATCCGTGTACGTCCACTATATTTGTGAAGCCCACTCATTTCGTCATTAGCATGCTTCTCAACCACTCCATCAATTATCCATCATTGTCCTTTAGAGTCGTAAATGGAAAAAGGTTGAAAAAAATTGTCTCGAATTACTGGAGCATATGGAAGCAATCAAAATTGTGTCGAGGGTTTTGTTGGTGTGGGTGACATGCAACCGCTACACATTGTGACTGTGCCCCTTTCCCTCTCTGTTTTAATCGCTG